>JAGFMF010011771.1:2254814-2301213 GCA_019455555.1 Galemys pyrenaicus | reverse complement strand
TCCCTGCTCTCTGTGGTGAATCCTCTCACCCCCCACACCTCTGGCCTGTACCCCAGTGCTTGTATGCATGAATAAATAAATCTTTAAAAAAAAAAAAAAAGAGTGAAAGTTAAGGGCCTCCCTAGTGGCGCAGTGGGTTAAGCAATGCACTATAAAGCAAACCACAGCCACTGCAGCACGAGTTCGATCCCTGCCGCTGGCCGGGGAGGGGACCCACATGGCGTAGCAGACCTCTCCTGCCTTGCCCACTGCTGCTCTCAGCAGTGTATTTCAGTCAGTCTGCCTGTTCTGCTCCCCACTCTGTCTCTGGTAAATCCTCTCACCAGACTCTGGGGTGTACTCCAGCTCTTGTATGCATAAATAAATAAATCTTAAAAAAAAAAGAGTGAAAGTTAATATACGTAAACTTAAAATCATTTAGGAGGTCAAAGAATCCTAGGAATTAATGCAGACTGGTAATAGGGATACTAACAATTTGTATTTTATTTTATTTTATTTTATTTTAAGATTTATTTATTTATGCATACAAGCACTGGGGTACAGGCCAGAGGTGTGGGGGGGGGTGGTGAGAGGATTCACCACAGAGAGCAGGGAGCAGAACAGGCAGATCAACTGAAGTACACTGCTGAGGGGAGCAGCAGGCACAGCAGGAGGAGAGGTCTATCGCACCATGTGGGTCCCCTCCCTGGCCGGCAGCAGGGAACTTATGCTGCAGTGGCTGAGGTTTGCTTCATAGTGCATTGCTTAACCCACTGCGCCACCAGGGAGGCCCCAACAATTTGTATTTTAAAAAATATAGTTTGTGACACCAGTAATTTCACGGCAAAATGTGTGGAAAGAGAAGAGTTAAAGGAGGTGTTATAAGCGCCACTAATCTAGTCAAGTTTTTCATTGCTAATGTGCCCCTGTGTTCAGTTTCTCACATGCACACAGGCAAGGCTTTGTCTGAATATAAACTGGAATGATGGGAAATGGAAATAAACTATGATTAACAGAGAGCAGAAGAGAGATGAACACCCATCACCACACTCCACTTTCATTTTAATTCAAAGGTATTAAAGTCACCCACCAACAGAGGCCTACCATCTTGTAGACCATTCAACCTGGGTGAACTTAGGAATACCAACACCATCAGCTGATCTTTCACTGCCCTAGTACAAAATATTAACATCTTTTTCATATGTCTTTAATTTCCACATTCAAATTACCTTGAAATCCATTTTCATTCTGTGCATGCTTGGGTATCAGGTAAAATGGCTGCCGTCTTAGATTGCTCCTAACTTTGGCTCCAAGCCAGGTTTTGATGGGGAGGCCATGCTTGGTGCAAGCTGGCCAACTGCTTTTTGATTCCAAAGCCAGGATTAGATCCACAGATATTTCCTTAGGGTTTTTAATTAGAAGTGTCACAGCAGGGCTCCCTCTCTTCTTCTTTTCCATAGTGATATCTGTATCTGTTGAAATGTATAAAAGATCGAAATAAAAATAAATATATGACTACAAATCAGAGACATTCTGTAGGGAAGAGGGAAGGATTGAGATCAAAGCATGGACAGGAAGAGCACAAGGGACTATGGTGATGGTGCATGGGTGAATTTGTGGTGGAAATTCTATGAGGATTAAACCTGATCAAAATAAAGACACAAAAACCAAAAATGAAAAGACAAGGACAAATTGGGGACACTTGTTGGGGAGGGGAGAGGGGGAGGGTCGAGGACAGACAGGAGCACGGGGGACTGGGGTGATTTTGCACTGGTGATATGGTGATGGGGAATACATGGGGATTACAATTGATGTCAAATATAATTAATTAATTAATTTTAAAAAATAAACTTGATCAATTTAACAAAGAAATGAATCTACATTCTTTGCCTAGGTGATCTTATCCATTCCCAGTGCTATTACATGTTTACAAGCAACCCAAACATATCATTTGAACTTCAAACTCATACCCAACTGCATGTGTGACATATTTACTTCACCGTACCATAGGAATCTCTGATTTAATGTATCCATGAAGACTAAAGTCTTCATTCATGCCCCAAAATGTTCCTCTTCAATCCTCCCCACCTTAGAAAATGACACCAGCAACCTAGAACAGGTGCCCAATCCAGAAACCAGGAAGCTATCTTTAATTCAATCCTCTGTTGGAATCCCTATACTTAATCCAGAAGTAAGCAGTGCTACCATATGGATAGGTCTGCTTCTCTCTATCCTCTGCACTCCATCCCTACTCCCAGCAAAGCGACCCCCATCTTTCACCAGAATTATCAGAATATTCTCCTTCTTACACTATCTTCTGCACAAAAAATTAAGTACAGTAGTTCCTGCTTCTCTATAGGGTATGTGTTCCAAGACTCCAGTGGATACCTAAAACCACATGTATACTTACATGTTCCATAAACTATTAAGACCATATAACCTACGTATAACTATAATTTTTCTTATTCATACATAAAATAGTTTATTTTATAAATTAGGTACAGTAACAGATTATAGAAATACTGAAACAGAAAATAGAAATACTGAAAGAAAAGTTATATGAATGTGTTATCTCCCTCTCTCACTCAAACATATTATTGTACATATGTTGAATGACCATGAGTACTGAAACCATACGAGTACTATGGTTGATCACAAGTACTGAAATCATAGAAAACAAAACCATAAATCATAGAATGAAACCACGAATACTGTAAACTTTTAAAACGCAAAGCCAGGGCCCTCCCTGGTGGCACAGTGGGTTAAGCAACGCACTATGAAGCGGACTGCGGCCACTGCAGCACGAGTTCGATCCCTGCCGCCGGCTGGGGAGGTGACCCACATGGCGCAGGCAGACCTCTCCTGCCTTGTCCGCTGCTCCCTCAGCAGTGTGTTTCCGTCCATCTGCCTGTTCTGCCCCCTGCTCTGTCTGGTGGATTCTCTCACCTCCCCGCGCCTCTGGCCTGTACCCCAGTGCTTGTATGCATAAATAAATAAATCTTTAAAAAAAAAAAAAAGTCAAAAAAAATAAAATAAAAAAAAAATAAAACGCAAAGCCAATTATTACTCCCTAATATAACCTGACTTCTCAATGAACATAGAATAAAATCTGAATTCCTTTCCAGCATCTACAAATCCTTACAGATTCTGGTTCCCAGTCATTTTGTGTCACTCTTCTCATGTCCACAGAGGCCTCTTTTTCTTTCTTGAGTTTGCCAAGCGCTGTTCTACCTCAGGACCTTGTTCCACAATCCCATTCCAAACTTCTACCATCACTTCTCCCAGTTCATTCTCTTCAGAGCACTCACTGAAATTTGTACTGTACATACAAGCACAAAGAGGAGATCCCACGAATTTTATTCAATCACATATACATACCCAGTAGCACAGGCAACAACAATTCAGTGAATATTCAGTGGAGACCAAAATAAAACCAACATTTATGTTGAATGTACAAGACTAAAATTGAAAGCAAAGCATTTCTAGGAAGGATTGACCTAAAGTTAATATTGTAAGGGGGTGTTTAAAGATCAGCAAGGGAGTACGTTTGTTAGCAGTTAGTAGGTCGAGTAGACCTTTGAAATGCAAGCAAAAATTCTTACCTCCAATGTTTTTAATTTCTTCCTTAATGATTGTCCGAAACTTGGATAGCATCTTAGAAGCTGATAATACTTCGTTTTCTAAAAACTCACTGAGTGGATTTCCTTTGGGAAGTCTTTTGAACTTCACTAAGTAATGCGTACCACTGTTGCAATATTCTTCTAGCTCAATTCTCGGCACTTCCAGTTTGAACATAACATCAAATTCATCAGGAGCAGAAATCTAAAATAAAGAATAAATAGCACTGAAACATGTACTTGTATTTTCCAAGCAAACACAACTTTCACCTTGAAATTTCTACTTAAAAAAAAAAAGAAATTTCTACTTAAAACTCTAAGAAAAGTAAATTCTTAATACTTATACCCTCTGGGAATGGGACTATTAGAAGTATAAAAGTATTACTTATTTTAGTTCTAGGTTTTAAACCCATTTTTTTTTTACGTTTGCATTTTATAATTTAAAAAAAATGATACCATGTTAGTCACTGGCTAAAACTACTAATGTTAAGTGATTTCTATATAAGCTTTTTACTCAGTCCAAACTATAGTTAGTAAGTGCATTAACATCTGTTTTCACCTAGAACTTAAAATATTATAATAAAATATAGAGAAATATGCTAGTATGGAACCGCACAAATAAACTACTGAGAAGTGTATTTTGACTAATCTTTTACCAGTTATAAAGAGCCTTGAATCCAATTTTACTTATTTATTTAGAGGACACCAAAGTGCTTTTATTTCTGTTATATGTTGATGTAGTATAACAGAAATTAAAGCTGAGAAAATATTTATTAATTTTTTAAAATACAACATTGGTATATTATATACAAACATAAAAGAACATTTATGAAAAAGAACCATTTCTACAAAAATAAATATTAAGAAAAGTGGCATTTTGGGAAAATCCATAATTTTTGCTTAAGAGAAAACAGGTTGATTCTTATTATTATAATGTGCTTCTGGATTCAATATCTCATAATACCCTGAGAATCTGTTCTCATACAGATACGTAGATAGAAAATACAGGAGCATCATAATATATTTTTCAGATAATTGTGGATGTTCTTCTTTGTTATTATCCTAGAACTCAACGTGTGATAGTATTTAAAAGGTTAGGTGCCATGGGAACTCTAAACCATATCAAAGAAATGTTCACATTCTCTTACATTAAAATCTATCAGTTTATCTTTAACTTTGACATATTCTTTATCCATGTTAGTATATAATAGCTGTATGATTACTGGAAAACATTATTCATTAAATAATTCAGATCTCTCAAATGTTGATATATTCACTAATACCACCACTGATTCCATCAGAAAAATTTAAAGTTAGAAACTGTTAGGCCCACAATGCAAGTTTGCCAAAATTTTAATTTTCTGTTTTTAGCAATTTTTTTTTTTTTTTACTAAGGTAACACTGGTATGTGTAACACTGTGCATGATTCAGAAGTATTGGCCCCACATTCTCAAGTCTATGCTACCACACCTCACCAAGGTACCCACAGGCTTCCACCATAATCCATTGTGCTACTTCCTCCCATTTCCTCTCCATTTGGTAGCTCCAGTTTTATAGTCAGATTCCTATTATTTTGCTTGGTTTTTATCTCTACTAGTGTTGGTTTTTTTTTTTTTTTTTTTTTTTTTAATAGTGTTTTNAGCTCCAGTTTTATAGTCAGATTCCTATTATTTTGCTTGGTTTTTATCTCTACTAGTGTTGGTTTTTTTTTTTTTTTTTTTTTTTTTACTAGTGTTTTGATAGTATGGGATTTTCCCATTCAGGTACAAATCACCATAGAGTATCCACCACCAAAGTATCCATAGTTGTCCATCATAGTCCACTTGTCTCTCATCAACCTTTTCTCACCCCCCTCTATTTCACCTCTCTAGATGCCTCAGTTTCATGGTCAGTTTTCAAGGGCTGGTTTTAAAGTTTGTCTTTGACTTTTTGTTTTGTTCTTTAATTCCACGTATAAGTGACACCATCTGGTATGTATCTTTCTCCTTTTGGCTTATTTTGCTTTGACTAATCTTCCATCTCCATCCATGATGCCACAAACGGCGTGCATTTATCTATTTTTGACTGCTGATTAGTATTCCATTGTGTATATGCCACATCTTCTTGATCTACTCATTGGCTTTTGGGCACTTAGGTTGTTTCCATAGCCCGGTTATTGTAAAAAGTGCTGGAATAAACATGGGGTTGCAAGATTCCTTTCAAATAAATTTTTTTCTAATATCTGGATATATACCGAGAAGTAGAATTGTTGGGTTGTATGGCAGATCCATTTTTAATCTTTTCAGAAACCTCTGTACTGCTTTTTATAGGGGATGAACCAGTCTACATTCCCACCAACAGTGAATGAGAGTTCCTGTCTCTGTACATCCTCACCGACACTTGTTGTTTCTGTATTCTGATATGGGTCATTCTCACAGATATGAGATGACGTTCCATCATGGTTTTGATTTGCATTTCCTTCATAAGAGATGATGAGCATTTTACATATGCTTATATTGCCACTTCTTTGGAGAAGTGTCTGTTTTGATCTTCTGCCCATTTTTTGTTTCTTTGTTTGATTCTTTTTGTTGAGTAGTATGAGTTTTGTAGATCAGCAATATCAGTCCCTTGTTAGATGTATGATGTGTGATTTTTTTCATACATTCAGCGGTTTTTTTTTTTTAAGGGTACATTTTAAAAGGATAAGTTTATTAGAAAAGGGAGAAAGAAAAAGGAAGGCAGCAGGCAGGAGAATTACTTTAGTGGGTTTTTTAATGATAGTTTCTTCTACTCTGCATAAGCTTTTTATTTTGATGTGGTATCATCTGTGTACTTTTGCTTTTGTGTCCCTTGTTGGAATAAAGTTCCTAAACATCACTGAGGCAGATGTCGTGCCTATATTTTCTTATATGTATTTTATGGTTAGCTCTTATACCTATTGTATTCTTAATTAATTTTTGTGTAAGTTGTGAGATAATTGTCTATTTTCATTCTTTTGCAAGTGGTTCTCCAGTTTTCTAACACCATTTGTAGAAGAGACCTTCTTTAATATGTACTCTTCACTCCTCTATCATAGATTAACTGTCCAGGTAAGTGTGGGCTTATTTCTGGTATCTCAATTCTATTCCATTTGTCTGTGTCTATTTTTATTTCAATACCATACAGTTTTGAGCACTACAGCTTTGTCATGTAGTTTATAATCTGGACGTGATACTGCTCTTCTTTCTCTTTTTTTGTCAGGATTGCTTTGGCTATTTGGAGTCTTTTGTGGGTCCATAGGAATATCAGTAGAGTTTGTTCTAGTTCTACAATATCGTTGAAACTTTGATAAGGATTGCACTGAATTTGTATAGTTTTCAGCAAGATGCCATTTTAACAATGGTAATTCTTCCAATCCAGGAACAAGGAGTAGCCTTCCATTTCTTTATGACTTTTATTTCTTTTCACAATGTCTTACGAATTTTCACCATGCACCTCTTTGTTTGAATATACACTTAGATATTTAGTACTTTTTGATGCAATAGTAAAAGGGAATGGTCTCTTGGTTTCTTTCTTTCTAGTACATTGTTTGCATAAAAGAACACAACTGATTTTTGTGGCCTAGATTTTGTAGCCTGATTTATTTTACTGATTGTTTCTAATATTTTTAGTGGCCTCCTTAGGGTTTTTTATGTATATTATCAAGTTGTCTCCAAATTGAGATAATTTTTACTTTTTTCCCATTTAGGATTCCTCTTGTATATTTCTTGCCTGTTTGCTCTAGCTAAGACTACCAAAAACTATGTTGAATGGTAGTGGTAAGTAGACATCCTTGTCTTCTCTTGATTTTAGAGGAAAGTGCTCCATTTTTTACCATTATGTTAGCTGAGGGTTTGTCATATATGGCCTTTATTATGTTAATGTATGTTTGTTTACCTCCATTTTTAAAAGGTTTTATCACATGGATGTTGAATCATATTGATTACTTTCTCTGTATCTATTTTTTTTAAAGATTTATCTATTATGCATACAAGCACTGGGGTACAGGCTAGAGGTTTGGGCGGTGAGAGGATCCACCAGAGACAGAGTGGGGAGCAGAAAAAGCAGACTGACTGAAACACTGCTGAGGGGAGCAGCGGGCACAGCAAGAGAGGTCTGCTGCGCCATGTGGGTCACCTCCCTGGCCAGGGGCAGGGATCGAACTTGTGCTGCAGTGGCTGTGGTTTGCTTCATAGTGCGTTGCTTAACCCACTGCACCACCAGGGAGGCCCCTTTCTCTGTATCTATTAATATAATATGATTTTTATCTTTCCCTTTTTTGACGTAGTGAATTAATTACACTGATTTTTGGATGTTGAGTTTTTATGCAATTTTATGTGTACTTATGATGTAAATTTCTGTTACTGCATTGTTGAATTCAGTTTACAAAGATTTTGTTGATGGTTTCTGCATGTATCTTCATCAAAGAAATTGGTCTGTACTTTTTTTTGGTCTTTGTCTGATCTTGCCAGTCCCATCAAATGTGTTTGGAAGCATTCCTTCTGGTGGGAGGCGGGGGAAGAGGTTGAGATGGAGAGGCAATAGTTCCTCTGACAATTTGTGAGACTGTCTGGTACTGGACTTTTTTGGGGGAAGACTTGATAACTGCTTCAATTTCCTTGCTTATAATTGGGTCTGTTCAGGTTTTCTATTTCTTCCTGGTTCAGTGTGGGAAGGTTGTAAAATATACACCACTAGTAAATTGTCCATTTCTTCTAGGTCATTGAATTTATTGGTATATCGATGTTCTTAGGATCATCTATATTTCTGAGATATCTGTTGTTACTTCTCTTTCATTAATGACTCTTAGAATTTTCTCCCTGGGGTGTGTGTGTATGTGTGTGCACATGTGTGCATGTGTCTATTTTATTTTTTTAAAGAAAGTTTTTTATTTCATTGCTCTTTTAGACTATCTTTTTTATTTCTACTTCATTTATTTCTGCTCTAACTTTTCTTCTTTCTTTTACTACCCAAAACAAACTTTTGGGTTTGTTTGTTCTTCCTTTTCTAGTTCCTTAAGATGTATGATTACATTATTTGAGATTTTTCTTTTTAGTTGTTGTGAGTCTGTACTGCTATACATATACATTCTGGAGGAGAGAAGTCGATTAAATAAAGTCAGTATCTATATCTAAAATACATTTTGATTATTTATTTAAGATATGCTATTGATCTCTAATCTGTTCATGCTACTCTCATGATCTTACCAAGAACAAATGGAGGTACATAGTCTAGAACTCAGAAAACTGACAGAAGAGGCCAAAGCACAGTCAAAGAAATCTGTCACTGTCAGGAAACAAATACCAGTCAGGAAACTGTTCCTAAATCTTCAAGATATACTGGAAGGGCTGCTTTAGTAACTCAACCACCCAGAAACAAATGGAGATATAGAATACACACTTTTAAAAATTGCATCAAATGTGTATTTAGAATGTAAGATTGTTAGTATTCATAGAAAATTTTCTCTTATTTTTTTTTTTTAACTTCACTCACTATTTCCCAAGACATATGTGTAACAAACTGAATAAAGAGGGCACCTATGGGGAATGGAGGGAGAGAGACTGAAGAAAATTTTTCCATAAAATACATAAGTGCTTATTGAAAAAATTTCTTAGCTACATTAATTTTGAGAAATTTTTCTCAGACCATTCCTAATTAAATTATATAAGTCAAAATTTGACCAGAAACCGAGGATGGTACCATGACAGAAACTCAACAGCAATCAGTTTGCGTGACTGCATTTCTACATTGGAAATCCCCCAGCAGCAATGTCTTGACAGCAGTCGGCAATCAGTATTGGTTGGTTGTTCGTTGAATGTACATGCGTTCATCCAACATAAATGTAAAGCTGAAAGTTTGTAGCATGTACAGAGGAATAAAGGAACGAACAAATGTCGAACTGTGTCACAGGTCATAAAGACAAGAGTGTGAGTTAACTCTACTGCGAAGGGAAGTGAGACACCGTGAAGCGTGGGGCAGAGAGACTGGGGAGAGGGGCGAGGAAAGTCCAGCGCGGGCGGAGAGGGCAGGTGCCCAAGCGCTCACCTTCACGTGCTCGTAGTAGCTTCCCGTCGACAGCCGAGTCACCCCTTTGAACTCAGACATGCGACTCTGCATTCTCCGCAGCAGGTGGTCCACGACCTTATTCACGACTTCGGCGGCCTCTGAGATTTCCTCGCGGTTCAGCTTCAACTTCTCCAGAACCGACCGGAGCTTCCAATTCCCAGAGGCGGCCTCCCTCCCGCCGAGACTCGGAGCTGGAATCCGAGGGCCTGGCGCTGGGACCCCGGCGGGGAGGGGCGGGGATCTCCGCTCCCGAACCGAGCAGCGCGCGCTCCCCTTGCCGCGAGACGCGACGGCGGGAAGGGTCGGCTCCTGGGCGGCGGAAGGTCCCGGGCCCTCCGCGGAGACTGCTCGCCTGTAGGTCTGGACGTCCGGGGCGCTCTGAGCCTCCTTTCTGGCGCCGGGATCCCGCGCGCTTCCTTGCCGCCCGCTCCCGGGGGCCTGAGCGCCCTTCTTCCGCTGGGATCCAGACGCTCGAGTCGGACCGCCAGTCTGCGCTTCGAGCCCTGAAGCCCCGCGGGTGGCAGGAGACTCGGCGGGCTCGGCCTGGGCGTCCTTCGCTCTGGGCGCGGAAGTCTTCGAGGAAGCGGCTCTGGCTCTCGAGGCTTTCGAAGGTCCCTGGGCCACCTTTCCGCGACGAGGGTCCATGGCTGGCGCTCACGGCTTTCCCGGAGGGAGGCTCGTTCTCGGGAGGCAGCGCGAAGAGAAAGCTGCGATCCCAGCTAGGAAGTCAAAAATCTGGCGGGAAGGCAGCGTCGACGCCCGGGATTACCCAACCGGTGAGGTCAAGGTGGCCACGCCCCGCCGCCCGGGGCGGACAGCCTTCCTGCAAGCTGATCTTTTCTCACTCTTCTGTGTGAGCGATAGAGGGTTTGGAAACACAGGAAAGTGAAACTTAGAGAATCAGGAAATACAGTCGCGAGCTTTGATAACCAGATGCCTTTGGTGGTATACCATCTAAAATAATTTTGGAAAGAACTGCATGCCTTCTCGCATGTGGAAGTTGACTGAGTAACTTCCCCATTAAGTTTAAATAAAAATATTTCTGAATTAATGGGAAATAGAAAATGTTCAGCTTTTACAAGATGGGGTGATATGAGGATTGACTGTAATTGGAATAATTATTTCATGTTGACTTTAAAAAGCACAATCAACTAGTGTAAATCTCTTATTCACAAGTTGTAGATCTTGGTTCTCAAAATTCCTTCCAAATGGCACTTACATATAAAATAATCTATGTTGCCTTGGTCTTGTTGTTCCAGTGTCTCAATACAGACTTCAAAATATCTCGTTCTAAGAAAGATATATATTTATATATATTTATATATATTTATATATATATTTTATATATATTTATATATATATATATATTTTATAAAATATATATAAATATATATATTATGCAGGGACACCCCTGGATTTAAAATGCTTTGACTTCTTTAAAAACGGAAATGCAACCCTAACCACCATCCATCCCCAGAATTCGTCATCTTGCAAAATTGAAACTGTAAGCACTAAACAATAATTCCCCATATCCTCTTCTCCGCAGTTCTTGGCCACTACCCTTTACCTTTCTGTCTCTGTGACTCCACTACTCTGGGTCCTTCATTTAAATGAATATGCAGTATCTGTCCTTTCGTGACTGACTCAAGGACATTATGATACATATAGTGTATCTCAGTCGATCTGCCTGTTCTGTTTCCCCACTCTTGTCTCTGGTGAATCCTCTCACCCCTCCCCCCACACCTCTGGCCTGTACCCCAGTTCCCACCACAGACGGAGGTACAGGCCAGAGGTGTAGGGGGGTGAGAGGATTCACCAGAGACAAGAGTGGGAAACAGAACAGGCAGATTAACTAAGTACACTGCTGAGGGGAGCCTCGGCTGAGACAGGAGAGGTCTGCTTCAACATGTGGTTCTGCTCCCTGGTGGGGGATTGAAAGCCTGCTGCAGTGGCTGTGGATAGCTTCATTAATGCTGTGCCTTAACCCCTTGTGTCACCATGGAGGCCCAGAATGACTTTTTAACTGACTTTTGTTGTGGAGCTTGGACTTTACCTAATAGATGAAGAGATTTGTGAATAAATATTTTATATAGTTGATCTTACAGTTGTTCTTTATATTTTATGTTTGTCATCAGTAATTCATTGGGTCACTCAACAAATATTTTAGTACCTACTATGTGAGAAGTCCATGCTAAGTTCTTGCTAAAGATCCTTCCTTGCCAGCTGGACCTTAGATTTTGCCAGGGAGAAACAGATAATAAACACCATACAATGTGCAAATTATTTCATGGAAAATGATAGCTGTATTAGAAAAGGAAAAAGTAGTGCACAGGGGATCAGGAATGAAAAGTGCTAAATAATAAAACACTGCGAATGACATTTGAGAACAGATTTAAAAGGAGGGATTCTCCAGGGAAAATGTTCCAGGCATAAGGGAAAGCTAATGGAAAAGTACCTACACTGGGACTATGCCTAATTATTCAAACAGCAAGTGTGGTTGACGCGCTTCCAGTTTGAAATGATATGTCAGTTACTAACTTAGTATCCCTCAGCTCTGAATATACCTGCCAATACATCATCTCTGATAAACAGAATTCCTTTAAGCATTTATCTTTCCAGGCACCCTCTAAGTTGCACTTTCTCAGTAGAGATTACTGGAGGAACACTGTAGAAAGAAGTTTTTTCCTTTCTTTTTTTTTAAAGACTTGTTTATTTGTTTATTTATACAAGCCCCGGGGTGCAGACCAGAGGTGAGGGGGGTGGGGGGGGATGAGAGGATTCACCAGAGACAGAGTGGGAAACAGAACAGCCAGATTGACTGACATACACTGCTGAGGGGAAGCACTAGGCAAGGCAGGAGAGGTCTGCTGCACCTCGGTAGGTCAGCTCCCTGGCGGGAGGCAGGGCTCGAACTCGTTCTGCAGTGGCTGCGGTTTGCTTCATAGTGCATTGCTTAACCGATACGCCACCAGGGAGGCCCGGAAGGAAGAGGTTTCTTGCAATTTCCGACACAGGGGTAGGAGTGTAAAGGAATAAAGGAGAGTAAGATCAGTTTAGTGAGTATAAGACCATCTGGTGGATCTATCCCAGCCACAGTCCCAGAAAGATGACTGTAGAATCATATACCATTCAGTTTACTAAACAGATACCAAGATTCCTGCTTGTTCTGGACAGACACGTAGTTGTCTGTGGGCCCAAGGATTACATACCAAACTATTGATCCTTCTGCAAACCCTTTGTGCAGCTGGCCTCTGGTGCCATAAGTTCACACAGAGTTGCTGCAAAACCCCTACTTTGTATAGCCCTTGTTCTCTGCATTTCTTCTACACTTGAGTCTGAACCCCTTCACTGTTGATTCCTCCATTGGTACTCTTCAGCTGTCGGGTACCACCTTGAATTTCCTTATAATTATTTTTGTTATGGTTAATTATGCTCATATTAAATATCTCCTGTTTAATATTATATGTGATTTCTCTCACTTGAACAGACCTTACTGTTACAGAATTGGCAAATAAGCTTAGGAGATAAACCCCTAAAGACAGGGTTTGAGAATTGGTTTGGTTGTACCCTTAGGTTTGAGCACAGTGCTCAAGGAAGAGGGACATGCAAAATAGAATGAAGAGTAGCAGCCAGATAATTAAGAGTTAAACTAGAATAGCTTGGTATGTTAAAAGACAAGTAAAGAAAGTATATCAAAAATTGGGTGTAAAGGAAAAAATTCATTAACCCATAAAATATCCATCTTTTTGCCTAGGTACAACTGTTCCTTTGCCTTGAATGGCATTTTCCCCTTTTCAAGCATGAAATACTATATACTTTTAGGGGTATGGAGAAAAGGAAGAAGGAAAAAGGTATTCCAGTTTTATGGAACAGTAAATACAAAATAAAGGCATGTAGGAAGGTAATTGGGGACCAGACGAAAGGGCTCTTCAATGACTTTTCTTTCTTTTTATGATCAATTACTTCAAGTCCATGTCATAAGTGAATTCCTTTAAGAATCAAGCATCCCCTGTCATCTACAGGACTACTTCCTCGCTATTCCCTGTAATCACAGGTGTCTCTTCATTATAGCATTAATGAATGCTTCTAACTATTGTGTGACAGTCAGTAGCTTGTAAACTCTCTGAGGACAAGAACTGAGATTATTTATTTCTCTAAGCCTGATCTTTCTTTAGCAGTAAAACTGACTAATTTATAATTGGCTTCCTTTCTCTCCTGCTGGTTATACTCCACCTAAATTGCCTACGAAACTATAAGCTTCTCAAAAGCAGGGATTTGATTTTCTGCTTTTCTCATTACTCACCTTGAAATTAAGTAGAGAATAGAAAGAAAAGAAATTCATCACAAATTAAATGTCACCTGGGGCCTCCCTGGTGGCACAGGGGTTAAAGTCTCAGTGCTATCAAGCTATCACCAGCCACTGCAACAGGAGTTTGATCCCTGGCCAGGAAGCTGACCCACATGGCACAGCAGACCTCTCCTGTCTCCCCTGCTACTCCCCTTAGCGGTGTATTTCAGTGGATCCTCCTGTTCTGCTCCTGACTCTGTCTCTGGTGAATCTTCTCACTCCCCACATCTCTGGCCTGCACCCCAGCTCGTCTATACAAAATAAATAAAGCAACTTAAAAATTAAGTTTTCTGTTTTTAAAATGTTATTTGGAAGGCCCAGATATTTTCTGGTGACATATATATATATTTTTAAATATTTATTTATTTATGCATACAAGCACTGGGGTACAGGCCAGAGGTGTGGGGGGAGGTGAGAGGATTCACCACAGAGAGTGGGAGCAGAACAGGCAGATCAACTGAAGTACACTGCTGAGGGGAGCAGCGGGCGAGGCAGGAGAGGTCTGCTGTGCCATGTGGGTCCCCTCCCTGGCCGGCGGCAGGGATCGAACTTGTGCTTCAGTGGCTGCAGTTTGCTTCATAGTGCGTTGCTTAACCCACTGCGCCACCAGGGAGGCCCTCTGGTGACATATATTATATTCTTCCTAATTCTCTTTTCTATAAGCATGATAGTAAAATAAAAGGGGGGGGAGGGCTTTTAAATCCAGAAAACTTCAGACTTAAGTGTCCCATAATTTCAGTATGTTATCTCTTAACATAAAAATCAAGACTGAGATTACCAAAGACCAGCTCTGGCTGAAGGCCAGGTCCCCAAAGGAAGGGCATTGGCGAGTGAGGGGTGGGTAAGGAGGTACCACACTTGATCAGGGTATGGCACACGCCCTACTGAGGGTCTCATCAGGTCTTTATTTATACATTACAAGCAGGCAGTGAGATTACATCAGCATGTTCATAGAGCAGAAGTTAACAGTCATTACATTTTTTTTTTTAGGAACAGTTTGGGGTTTTATGATCTCCAACTAAGATTTACGACATGTACAATTTACATGTAAAACAACATGTTTCTATTGGTATTTCGATTTCAGTGGTTATACAAGTTATTTATTAATGTTAAAACAGGTATAGCTGCCAGAGACCAGCTCTGGTAATGGCCAGGGTCCTCACAAGAAAAGACAGTGGTCGGTGGATGAGGGGAATAGAGGAGGGGAATGAGAAATTACAAGCACTCCTTTTAGGGTGCAAGTATCTTCTGCCGATAGCCTCAGCAGGTCTTTATACATTACAAGCAAGCAGTGAGATTACATCAACATTTGCATAGAGCAGAAAGTAACAATCATTACATTTTTCTTAAGACAGTCCAGGGTCTTATGACCTTTAGACAAGATTTATGATCTATACAATTTCAAAGTATTAAACAATCATGTTTCTATGAGTACCCTAGTTTCTATTTCTATGGTTATTTAGCTTATCGATGTCATAGCAACTTTGCGTAACCACAACTAATAATTTTACTTTTATTTAAAGTACTGATTTTGGGCCTCCCTGGTGGCGCAGTGGGTTGAGCAACGCACTATGAAGCAAACCGCAGCCACTGCAGCACAAGTTCGATCCCTGCTGCCGGCCAGAGGGGGGACCCACAGGGTGCGGCAGACCTCTCCTGCCTCGCCCGCTGCTCCCCTCAGCAGTGTACTTCTGTTGATCTGCCTGTTCTGCTCCCTGCTCTCTGTGGTGAATCCTCTCACCCCCCACACTTCTGGCCTGTACCCCAGTGCTTGTATGCATAAATAAATAAATCTTTAAAAAATAATAATAAAAAAAAAATAAAGTACTGATTTTAAGGTTTAGGGTCAAACTAAAGTCAGTACCTAAAAAACTACAGACCCCCAATAAAAGGGAAATACTAAAATTAAAATTTAAATAATATATATTTTTTTAAAAGATTTATTTATTTATGCACATAAGAGCTGGGGTACAGGCCAGAGGCTCAGGAGGTGAGAGGATTCATCAGACAGAGTAGGGAGCAGAACAGGCAGACTGAAACACACTGCTGAGGGAAGCAGTGGGCATGAAAGGAGAGGTCTGCTGTGCCATGTGGGTCCCCTCCCGGGCCGGCAGCAGGGATCGAACTCGTGCTGCAGCGGCTGTGGTTTGCTTCATAGTGTGTTGCTTAACCCACTGCGCCACCAGGGAGGCCCACTACTGGTTTTAAAAAGTTTCTTAATATTGAAGCATATTGTGTAATCCTTAAAAATGACATAGATATGTATTTATTGGCATAGAAAAATGTCCATGACAAACTGTTATGTCAAAAAGTAGACTACAAAACATATGCTGTGACCCCATTTTTGTTAAAAAAAATATTTAGTTAAAAATTAAAATACAGGGCCTCCCTGGTTGTGCAGTCTGCCTGTTCTGTTCCCCACTCTGTCTGGTGAATCCTCTCACCTCCCGCAACTGTGGCCTGTACCCCAGCTCTTGTATGCATAAATAAATAAACCTTTAAAAAAAATTAAAATACAGTGCTGGTGACTATGTGATAAAGTAATCTTATACACTGTATTGCAACCTGACGCAAGTTTTTTAGAAAGTTAATTTAGCTATTGTCTATTAAAAACTAAACACAGAGAGCTGTTTTACCCGTTATTTTCATGTATAGAGTTCCACAAATATAAAAATATGTGTGTTCAACCCCCAAAGAAGAGAGAAAAATTACATCAAACTAAAAAGCTTCTATACAGCAAAAGAGACATTAACCAAAACAAAGAGACACCCTACTGATTGGGAGAAAAAATTTGCACTCCATACAACTGATAAGGGACTGAGCACAAAGATATACAAAGAATTCACAAGACTCAACAAAAATCAAGTAAACAAAGCAATCCAGTCAAAAAATGAGCAGGAGAGCTAAAAAGACATTTCTCCAAAGAGGAAATGCAAATGGCCAACAGGTATATGAAAAAATGTTCAATATCAGTCATAATGAGGGAAATGCAAATCAAAACCACAATGAGGTATCACCTTACACCAGTGAGAATGGCATATATTTTTTTAAAAAACTAGCCACAACAAATGTTGGCAAGGAGGTGGTGCAAAAAAACTCTCCTACACTGCTGGTGGGAAAGTTAACTGGTCCAACCACTATGGAAAGCATACAGAGGTTCCTCAAACCACTAACAATGGAGCTTCCATGTGACCCAGCAATTCTACTCCTAGGGGTCTACCCAAAGGACATTAAAACACTAATTCAATATTAGTGTGATACCTGCACAAAATGCAGGTGATACCTGCACCCCCATGTTTATTGCAGCACTATTTATAATAAGATTTGGAAACAACCCAAATGCCCAAAAATGATGACTGGATCAAGAAGATGTGGTGTATGTACACAGTGGAATACTATTCATTAATCAAAAAAGATAAACTCATGCTATTCACAGCAACATCGATGGAGATAGAGGGAATTATGCTCAGTGAAAAGTCAGAAGGAAAAAGAAAAATATTGGATGGTTTCATTTGTAGGAGGAATATAGCAGAACCAAATAAGGGATCACGTGTAAAATAATAACAATAAAAAACAAAATTAAGAGGCAACTATAAATCAGACACATTCTGCAGGGGAGGGAGAGGGAATGGGATCAAAACAAGGGTGGGAAGAGCACCAGGAATTATGGTGATGGTCCACGAGTGAAAAGGTGGTGAGAATGTTGTGGGGACCACACCCAAGCAAAGAAAACAAACATTTTACAAAAATGAACCAATGATGTAAAATATAAGTGAATAAATTATTTTTAAAAGATGTGTGTTCAGAAAAGATGTGTTCAAGAATGTGCAAGACAACATGAAATAAGCCAACCTGTTTACCTTTTTTCAAAAAAAAAAAGGTAAAGAAAACCGTCTGACTCCCTTTATTATTAGCCTTCATGAATCTTTCATCTATATATTTAAACTCCTTTTTTAATCTATTCCTATTCAGACTCTAGTCCTTATAAACAGAAGTGAAGCTAACTATGTATCAGAAAATGCAAAGAATCTGATGAGGCAAAGGGATCAAACTCGTAGGCAATTAGGGCTACAGCTCGCCAGAAAGGACGAAAGACGACCGAGCTGGACTCTTAAGCCAGGGCCATCAAAGGCAAACACCGCCCATGAATGCCATGATTCAGCCTCAGCTACCTGCACCGTTTTTCAGTTATTCGGCTTCCCGGGGCCTGTCAAACCGCCCACTAGTGGTGACGCTAGACGTAGACGTGCTACGCCATTGACATTAGAGCAAGATGGCTGCGCCCTGAAGACTTTTCTCTTGTATCCTAAGTTTTTGCGCCTTGCTAGCGTCAGGGTCAGAGTCACAGAGATTCTGCCTTCCTCCAACCATGTTCTCCCTCCGAGGTTGCGGCCGCTCGGTCGCGGCTTCCCTAGCCAAACAGCACCTTCCATTGACCCGATCCAGTGCTGATAGCGCGGCTCCCGGTACTCCGCACTTCGACGTGGTAGTCATCGGCGGAGGACACGCCGGGAGCGAGGCAGCAGCCGCAGCCGCTCGGTGCGGCTCCCGGACTTTGCTACTCACGCACCGCGTGGACACGATCGGTGAGCGGTGCGGGGAAGTGTCGCTGAGTTATCACGCAAGCTGCGAGTAACCCCTTCTTCCCCATCTAGTGCCGAATCGACCACCTCTTCCCTACCTAGTGACAATCGCAGCGTGGTTGTTTTCAGCCTGATTTGAGTTCTGCGGGGATCTGGCGGGTCTGGGACTAGAACGCTGGATTCGGCTATTTTGTGAACCACCGATAGTGGCAATTGCCTTGGGAAACTATAAGAATCCTTGCTATTAGCTTCTGCTTTCGTTGTTTTACTGTACCCTTTATGGCTTGTTGCTTTGGATAAAGAGTGAATTTCTACTATTAGTCGTTTATTAAACGACCTTTTCCCCCCTCCTCGATGTTTTGTTTTGTTTCCCGCCTTTTGAAGAACGATGCTGCTTTTCCTTGGCATTCCTTATTTCTGCTATATGTTTGTTCCCCAATTTGTAATTAGAATCCAATAGTGTTTAATAGGCAATGGTTAAAAGACCATAATCAAAAGCAAGAGAGCTCGCTAACATCACGATAGAGACTAAACATTTTCTTGTAAATTATGCACGCTTTCCTCCTGCATTTGCTTAAGAGTAAGTAGTAGTCTTACTAAATCAAATAAATAAATCACATAATTGTATACTGAAGTACTTTTTAAAGATTACCATTAAGCTTGTAACTGTGGAGAAATGTTTATTGTTAATAGCTATTTAAGAGTACCTGAAAGATTACACTTTGCTTAGTATACATTTCAGTGTTGTTTACACTTTTATAAAAAATAATGAATACTGCCTTTCAATTTAAAAAAAAAGAATATAATAAACAAAAAGCATTCTTGAACTAAGGTGATCAAGTAATGTAGTCCTGTCAGGAAAAAAAAAGAAATTCCTACAAAAACCCATATTTATATCCTTCTACGAACACTGTAATAGTCTAAGCTTTTTTTATTTCAATAACTACATTTCAGAGAGAGTTTACTAACTTACAGATGAGCTTAGTGATTAACAGTTTTATCTTAAAATCAAAGTCTCATTTTTTTTAAAGTAATCTGATGTAGTGGAATATCAATTATTCCTACTGGAAATGAGCAAAGAAAGACTTTTGCCTTAAAAGATTGAACTTACATAGGAATACAAAATGCAAGAGTTGTCCTATTGTGATTCAGTTGTATCATCTGCCAATTATGAAGTCAGAGGCAGAAAGTCTTTTATATTAATGTAGAAAATAATGTCTTTTGGCAAACTATTTTTGCCTTTCACTGCAAAATAGAAAAACTTTCTGAGACTTTATTCTGTGTAGTATCACCTATGCAATTCATGGAACTTTTTCCTTTATTAAAGAGGTGGTTAACCATTCTGAAGTTTAATGTAGAGTCCTTTGTATAATAACTGTTACCTCAGACAAAGTATCTATCTAATTTATCTAATCTCACTTTTTTTGAAATTGAAATAATAGCCCTGATCTCAGAAGGATGCTACAAAGTTTAAGGCAGAAATACACTTAATATTAAGTGTCCAGATGTTAACTGTTATTTTACCATAAACTTTTCTGCATAGCTGGCTTACATTTTTTAATGAAGTGTAATATGGACTGCTTTGTATGTTTCTACTACCATTGTCTAACTCAAATACCTCAACCTTAAGTTAGTAGGATCTATAGTTAAGAGCACAGATTTTATTACTCCAAATCCAAATGATTAGAATTATGCTAGCTTCCTGAAGGTCTATGTTGAGAAAGATTTTGAGAACTAAGCAAGAGATGGTAAGTATCATGTCGGATATTATGCTGATAAAGAGAAGAGCTTGACAATGATACATATATTTCTTTGAGATAAAGTTTTCAGCAATTTGAAAAGATGCATTCTTTGTACTTGACTTACACAAATGTAAATTCCGTAAGTAGGTATGTAATGTAAATTAATTCAATGAAGTGCCTAGAAGTTTTTTAGTTAGGAGATATAAAGAAGTAATAGAATTTCAAAATAATTTATTCTTAACCATTGGTATGGGTGAGGTTTTATGTCTTAGAAGACTCATTTCTTTAATGAAAGTTTGAGGGAAATGTCAGAATAATGGGACGCAGAGGGTTTTTTCAGTTGATATGAAATGAGAGTTTAAAAAGCTAAGTCATATTGATAAGTAAAAATGTCTAAGACAAGGATCACAACTTTAGATGCTTCAGGGACCATATACATACTTTAAGTCTGTAAAGCTAAGCAGATGTAAAACATCAAATAATGAAAACAGAGGTGAGCACATTTTCATCAGTTTTTTTTCATTTGTTTAAGAAAAGGCTTTGTTTATATACTAAGCAAAACATCCCAGGCAAGTGGTTGGGTTATGAACTTTGATATGAAAGTGTCTGAAATGTGACCTCTCTAAAGATGGGAAGAAGTATAAAAGTACCTATAACACAGAATAATGGGGGGAGGGAAATTATTGGGTGATGTCATCTCACATTCCTCAAACACAAAAGAGAGTGTTTACTAAAATAAATTTGTACATGAAAAGAAGAAGAAAAAATATATACCGCTATCATTCCTCCTGTTACAGTGGAAAAACAGTTACAGAAAATCTGATAACTTGGCAAAATAACAGCTTATCATGTTGGTAGATCTAGGAATTAAGCCAGATCTCTCATGCATATCATCACAGCATTATTCAGCCTCCCGATGGCAATAATAAAAACTTTTGGAAAGCTTGATAGTGGCCTCATTGCCTTGTGGATGTTGACACATATTTCCTACCCCCTCCCATAAAGTCCTTTGCAGTAATTAACATTAATTTATACCTCTAATTAAGATAGGGAATCTTCAAGGGTAAGTATAAAATACGTATTCTACTTTCAAGAAGTTTATAATTTAATTGCTTCTGCAAAAGTATATGCCATTTGTAAGTTATAATTGATTGTGGAAGACATAACAATGAAACAAGGGACTTAAAAGTATGCTTGATTTGAGAAGATTTTATGAGGTAAGGATCTCAAAAACCACATTTACAGGAAAAAGCAACCAATGAAATAGTAAAACTATCCTTTAAGGAAATGATTCAAAAGAAACTATAGGCAATGAGATTATCTTTCAGGATACCCTGAATAACTCTTTTATGTCATTGAGACTTTGAGATTTTTTTATAGTGTATTTTCAAGTTTTTTCTATTACTAAATGAAATGAATCTACTCACTGCACAGACATTTCCCTATTAAACACTCACTAGGTGCAAGTAGCTATATGTTTATTTTGTTTGTGCCTGTTCTTAGGTCAGATGTCCTGTAATCCTTCCTTTGGCGGCATCGGAAAGGGGCATTTAATGAGGGAAATTGATGCCTTGGATGGCCTATGTTCTCGGATCTGTGACCAGTCTGGTGTACATTACAAAGTGTTAAACCGCCGTAAAGGACCAGCTGTTTGGGGTTTGAGAGCTCAAATTGATAGGAAACTCTACAAGCAGAATATGCAGGTAAGAATAGGGTGTGAAAACAGAAGACTGTAGTGATAGTTTGACTGTCGTGTGTCAACTTGCATTCTCTTTTGACAGAAAGAAATCCTGAACACCCCACTGCTTACTGTTCAGGAAGGAGCTGTAGAAGATCTTATTCTTACAAAACCAGAAGCAGAACGTACAGGGAAATGTCGTGTCAGTGGTGTTGTTTTGGGTATGTACTGGTTATAGATAACAATTGCAAATCAAATGCTTGTGGAAAACATTTTAGAGCAGAATGTTTAGATGCTTTGTTTATTTGAGGAAATTGTGTTTTCACTTTACGGATAAGGAAAACTATTTCAAAAATCCTATTTCTCTTTTCATTTTGGCTTTCATGAAACACAAATTCTGGGTTCCTCTGTACCATCTAAGTGTTTGATTTCATAGCCTGCATAATTGTGTCTTTTTCTCCTAGTCTTTCTTTTTTTTTTAAAAAAATTTATTTATTTATGCATACAAGCACTGGGGTACAGGCCAGAGGCGTGGGGAGGTGAGAGGACTCACCACAGAGAGCAGGGAGCAGAACAGGCATATCAACAGAAGTACACTGCCTAGGGGAGCAGCAGGCACAGCAGGAGAGGTCTGCTGCACCATGTGGGTCCCCCCCCCTGGCCGGCAGCAGGGACCGAACTCGCGCTGCAGTGGCTGCGGTTTGCTTCACAGTGTGTTGCTTAACCCACTGCGCCACCAAGGAGGCCCCCTTCTCCTAGTCTTTCTATTGTAATTTTCATTTTCCTAGTTCTAACTCTAACTCTAAATTTTTAAATTTATATTTTTCAAGATTATTTTATAGGTGTTTTAAGAGTTGTGTATCAACCTTTTTTCCCATCACCAACTCTTATATCCCCTAGCCCTTTCTCCCTCCATCCTCCATCTTAACCTCAGAAACCTCATTTTCTTTATTACCTTCTACTAGTTTTTATAGGTTTTTACTTTGTCAAATCATCCACAGTGTAAATGTCCATATTTATATTTGTCATTCTAACTTGCTTTACAATACATAGTTCTCTTCAGCTCCTTCGCTTTGCTATAAGTTTGTATTATTATGTTTTAATCATTGTGTATTTACTGGTACACTTGTTCAACTTTTCTATCAGGAAAGAAAAGCTATCATTTTCTCAAAGCTCAGTCTATGAATTCTGATCCTTACCTCCCAAAGAAAATCAGTTACCATATTCTCCCACCCTCTTGTGCTATATTCAGGACAAGTGATCTCGGGGCTTTCTGCACAGACGTTATTTTGACACTCTCTTACTGCTCTGCTGTGTTACATCATCCCTTGTTTCCTGTCACTCCAGTCTGTTGCTCTTCCTCATTTTGTTGGAGCATATCTTCTAGTAACTTCCTAAGAAAAGATGTGTGGGAGGTACATTTTTTGGAGTTCTTACATTATCTAAAAATATGTTATTTTTTTTTTTCTTTAACTTGACTCTTAATTTGACTGAGAAAAGAATTCTGGTTTAAATATATTTTCCTCTCTCTTTGAGAACTTCTGGGCTCTCATATTTGTTTCTGAAACTTTATAATGATGTCTCCTAGTGGTCTTTGTCATTCATTGTGATATAGTGTTCCCTTTCAATCTAGAATCTGTGTTCTTAATTTCTGGGGTATGTTATTTTTTTTTTTAAAGATTTATTTATTTATGCATACAAGCACTGGGGTACAGGCCAGAGGTGTGGGGGGGTGAGAGGATTCACCACAGAGAGCGGGGAGCAGAACAGGCAGATTAACTGAAGTACACTGCTGAGGGGAGCAGCGAGCACAGCAGGAGAGGTCTGCTGCGCCATGTGGGTCCCCTCCCTGGCCAGCAGCAGGGATTGAACTCGTGCTGCAGTGGCTGAGGTTTGCTTCATAGTTCTTTGCTAACCCACTGCGCCACCAGGGAGGCCCTGTTATTTATTTTTTTTTCCATGCATTCTTTCTGTAACTTTTCTCTGTTCCTGAACTGGTTTTCAATTTTTATTTTTTTGTTATTTTGCTATGCCATTTTAAGAGATTTCCTTAACTTTATTGGCCAAATCTTACTAATCAATTTTTTTAAATCTATGACATTTTTCATTTGTAGGCTATCTTTTTTCCCTGATTATTTGTTTTGTTTAGCATTTTGTTCTTGGTCTCTGAATGCAATATTTTCTTTAATCTATATAAGGGTTTTCATTATGGATTTTTAAGTTTCCTTCTGATCTATGTATGTTTTTCTCTAGATTTCTTTTTTTTTTTTAATATTTGTTTATTATGTATACAAGAACCAGGGTACAAGCCAGAGGTGCAGAGGGCTGGGAGTAGTGAGAGGATACACCAGAGACAGAGTGGAGAGCAGAATAGTGAATCTACTGAAATACACTGCTGAGGGGAGCAGTGACTTAGAAGGGAGAGCTCTACTGTGCCATGTAGTTCACCTCCCTGGCTGCAAATAGCTTGACAGTGCAACTCTCAGCACTATCCATTTCTAGTACTTTTTCTTAATCCTAAATTGAAACTGCACATTAAACAATTCCCCAGTACCAGAAGAATAAAACTCTACTTTTTGTAATGTAGATCTGTCTTTATATGTAAATTTCAACTGTTTCCCTCATTTTCAGTCCCAAACTTCATTCCAACATCTCCTCAGTTCTTTTTCTCACTTTTCCAATTATATGAGCCTTTGCAGGGCAAAGTGTCTTCTTTTCAGATTCTTTTTGCTTTTTCACTTGTTACCAATTTTTCTTTTTCCCTCATTTTGTGACTTGTCAATCATTTATACAGTATATTGTCACAGAGTCTAAGAATTATTTTTGCTGTGCTTTGCCAGTTTTTTCTTTGGTTATTTATAGTCCACAAATGAGTGAGAGCAACATCTATCTTTCACTTTCTAGGTTATTTCATTTAGTATACTCAAGATCCATCAGTTGTGTCCCAAAAAAAAACTATTTCATTCTTTTTAAAAGCTGGATAATATTGTATTGAGTACATATTCCACAAATTTTTTTTTCCCCACAAAAATTCCTTTATCCAGTCACGTGTCGCTGGGCACTTAGGTGCCATGACTTGGCTATTCTCAATAATGCTGCTATGAGCATTGGTATGCATATATCCTTTTGTATTAAAGCTTTCAGATTTTTTAGATTTTTGATCCTTTTCCCCTCTGCTAAATCAGTTATCACTCTTCAACTACTTTTTGCCAAAGTGAAAACACTTTTTTTGAGATAACAGTGGTTCATAATACTCTATGTGATTCAGGGGAATCAGTTCATAGCTCTTCATATGTATGGAAATTTCTTATCTTTTGACAAGTTCTTTCCCATACCTTATGTTTGCCTTTATTTCATTTTCTTGGCATTTCTGGAAGGAGAAGAAATTATATGAGATAGTTCATCATACTTAATCGGAAATCTAAAATTAATTTTATAAAGTAAGACTAACTTTGCACTGCTGATATGATTCTGGGAATGTGTGAATTGGATATATTTCCAACATTTTTTGGTTCTTGATTTTGATAACAGATAGCTTTCTTACTCATTAAAAATTCTTTTTCAGGTCTCTAAAGACAAAATTTTTCTCTAATTTTAATGTAAAATAACCACATTCCAATTTGATCCTTGGTAACAGAACACAATTTTTACTCTCTTTCCTACCACTTAGTGGATGGAAGCACAATATATGCGGAGAGTGTGATTTTGACTGCTGGGACCTTTCTTAGAGGTGTGATTGTAATTGGATTGGAGATGCATCCAGCTGGACGTTTAGGAGATCAGCCTTCCATAGGGTTGGCTCAGACTCTTGAGAAATTAGGATTTGTTGTGGGAAGATTGAAGACTGGGACTCCACCCCGAATTGCCAAAGAGTCCATTAATTTCAGCATTCTAAACAAGCAGATACCAGATAACCCATCTGTACCATTCAGCTTTATCAATGAAACAGTGTGGATTAAGGTAAGATAATTTATGCAAACTTGACTTTATAGCTGATATTGACTAATCACAGCAGTATATAACCTAACTTTTCTTTTTATTTGTAGTTCATTCTACATCACTATTAGGTACAAAAAAGGTGGAATCTGGAACAGCTCCTCAGTCTTGCATAATTTGACTAACTTGATGTTTCCCCATAACTTCTTAAATTTCAGCTTCTATGACTTTGCCTACTTAAACCTTTGGAAACAATTTCAAACCTACAGAAAAGTTCCAATACTATTTAAATAAATTCCTATAAATCATTTAAATTCACCCTTTGTTAATATTTTACCATTTTCCTCTCTATGTGTGTACGTATAGTGAGCCATGTAGGTCATATAGATGTGTGTGTGTATACACATATATAAAATGTATAAATAATACACATTTATTCTTGGTTTTTTCTAAGAAACATTCAATAGCACATTGTGGAAATTATGACCCTTTACCTTTATATACTCTATCTCTTAATTAAGCACAAAGACACCTTACATTAACCTTGATGTAGAGATGAAATTCAGAGAATTTCACAATGATCCATTGCTGTAATCTAGTATAAAGGTCATCATCAGAATTTTACTGACTCTCCCAACATTGTGCTTTATAGCATTCTTTTTTCCCTGTTTAGGAGCATGTATTGTATTTAATTGTCGTTTCTCTTTAGTGTGAAATAGTTCCTTAGTCTTTCATGACAGCAATATTTTTGAAGTATACAGGCCATTTTTGCCTATCTTTTGAATTAAAAAATATATGTGTGTGTTTAGAATTAAGGACTGATAATTGGTGATCCTAGTTTCTGGTGAGTGTTATCCTGATGAGTAACTCCAAAAAGTCTGTTATTTTGAATAGGTCATTTTTATATTTTTGCTTTGGTTAAAATGCAAATTGTGATAATATTTTTTTCTGATTTTTTTGTTATAATTTTTCACATTTACAAAAAGAAGAAAAAAAATAGCATCATGAATCGCTGTGTCCAGCTTCAGCAAATAGCATTTTGGCATTCTTGTTTCATCTTTCCTCCTCAAACTTTAGTCTTGCTGAGTTTTAAAGCAACAATCCCAGAATCACATCATTTTACTTATAAATAATTGGGTATATGCTTTTAACAGATAAGAACTTAGTAAAAATCAGCCAGTCATTTTTGCATATTTTAGTGTGTGTAATATTAAGTTCATGTCCTGTGTTGGGTTTTTTTGAATAAGGGACAGATTAGTAGAGAAAATAGTGTTGTAACTACTTTTTATATTTTAGCCAGAAGATCAGCTTCCATGTTATTTGACTCATACCAACCCTAGAGTGGACGAGATTGTCCTTGAGAACCTTCACCTTAATAGTCATGTTAAAGAAACAACAAGAGGACCCCGGTAAGGACAAACTATCAGTTCTCAGTTACTTTAAGGATTGATATAAACCTTCTTCTGTTTGTTTATTCAATTTTTTGATGTCACTGTCCTACTCTAGATACTGCCCCTCCATTGAATCAAAGGTTTTACGTTTTCCAAACCGTTTACATCAGGTTTGGTTGGAACCTGAAGGAATGGATTCTGACCTCATCTATCCCCAAGGGTTATCTGTGACGCTACCAGCTGAGTTACAAGAGAAAATGATCACATGCATCAGAGGCTTGGAGAAAGCTAAAATGATTCAGCCAGGTAAAGACGACCACAGCTGCCCTTCAGTTTGAGCTCAGGTCACTTAAGCAGACAGTGAAGAGATCTAATGATAGTCATAATTGCTTAGAGCCTCAAAAGATTAAACCCACCATCTCTGCATTTGGTTTTCCTTTTTGAAGAACATGTAATGATAATTTTTCCATCTCTACCTTGAGGCAAACCCAGCTCTGTTTTATTATTTTTTAAAAAATATTTATTTATTTGTGCATACAAGAACTGGGGTATAGGCCTGGGGAGCAGGGGAGTGAGAGGAGTCACCAGAGACAGAGTGGGGAGCAGAACAGGCCAGAGGCCCCCACAGCTCTCTTTTAACTTTTTTGTGCCATTTATCCTTTGGTCAGGTTATGGTGTTCAGTATGACTACTTCGACCCTCGTCAGATCACTCCTTCTCTTGAGACTCATTTGGTACAACGGCTCTTCTTTGCTGGACAGATAAATGGCACTACTGGTTATGAGGAAGCAGCGGCTCAAGTAAGAGATTGTTCAAATGTTACTGCAAAGGGTGTTTGTTTGAACCTGTTATGTTTACCATAATGGTCTTTGCTACAACTCCTAACTAATGGAAGACATTTCTGTTTCTAGGTATATGGAAATGGCTTCTGTATACAATAGGATTTGAAAAATAATTGTGACTTATTTACTCTTTTCTGAATTTCTAGATCTGATTTTTATTTTGATTAGCTTTATTGTGTTGCTTCTGAAGCTTTTTTAAAAAAGAACATTTAGTTCTTTTAACATAGCTTTATTGAAAATTATCGTTATTATTACTTTTATGTGGGAAGTTATTTTTATTTGTAAGTGGGAAGTGGCTAGAAAAGTCCTACAGGTGGTGTTTGTGCTTTGTTTTGTTTTTTAGATTTTCATTGGTTCACAGCATTGTAATCACAGGTGGATTTTTTTTTCTTAAAGATTATCCCACATAGGGAATCAGGAATATTAGATACTTTGAGAACATCAAATTATAGCCCTCTAAAATAATACATTACCCATAATCTCTTTCTAAATATAGATCATGTTCTACTATCTCCATCCTACCCTTTGGTGCAGTCCCCCATGCTGTTTTTTCCAGGTAGTGTTCTGAATAGGATAGCTCTTTGTTCAGTTCATAATGGCCTTTTAACCATTTCAGTCCTCTTATAGGGTGTGATAGCTGGAATCAATGCAAGTCTCCGGGTCAGAGGCAAGCCTCCTTTTGTCATTAGCCGAACAGAAGGCTACATTGGAGTTTTAATTGATGACCTCACCACCCTGGGCACCAACGAACCATACCGCATGTTTACCAGCAGAGCGGAATTCCGTTTATCACTGCGCCCTGATAATGCTGACAACAGGCTCACTTTTCGAGGTAATTCTTTGCTGCGTCCTGCAACCAAATTTCCTCTTTTTTTCTCTCATTGTATCCTCTCCCTCCTTCAGGGTACAAGGAAGCTGGCTGTGTTTCCCAACAGCGATATGAAAGAGCTTCTTGGATGAAATCTTCTTTAGAGGAAGGCATTTCTGTGCTAAAATCCATTGAGTTTTCAAGTTATAAATGGAAACAGTTAATCCCAGAGGCTTCAATAAGTACTAGCAAAAGTCTTCCTCTCAGGTATTCATTTTTAGATTTTAATGTGAGCCTTTCTCACTTTTTATGGAAAAATGTGAACATTTCAGAGACATTACCTAGTTTCCTACTTACACAATTTATTTATTTTTAAGATTTTATTCTTATTTATTTATGCACATGAGAACTGGGGTGTAGTTCAGAGGTGTGGGGAGTGAGAGGACTCACCAAACACAGAGCAGGGAACAGAACAGGCAGATCCTCTGAAATATACTGCTGAGGAGAGCAACAGGCAAGACAGGAGAGGTCTGCTGTGCCATGTGGGTCACCACTCTGGCTGGGCATCTACCTCATATCTCAGTGGCTGGCAAGAACTTGATAGCGTTGAGACTTTAACCCCTGTGCCACTAGGGAAACCCCCTACAAATTTTTTTTTTAAAGATTTATGTTATTTATGCATACAAGAACTAGGGTACAGGCCAGAGTGGTGGGAGGTGAGAGGAGTCACCAGAGACAGAGTGAGGAGCAGAACAGGCAGATCAACAGAAATACACTGCCGAGGGCAGCAGTGGGCAAGGCAGGAGAGGCCTGCTGTGCCATGTGGGTCACCTCCCTGGCCGGCAGCAGGGATCGAACTTATCCTGCAGTGGCTGTGGTTTGCTTCTTAGTGCATTGCTTAACCCACTGCGCCACTGGGGAGGCCTCCCCCTACACATTTTAAATGAATATAACTTTCTCCTGGCTTCTTTAAATGAGATTTCTCTTTTTATTCCATATTAAAATATGATTCTAAGCTATTATTTTTATTTTTTATATAATTCCTTTGACTCCCATTCCATTTTTTTGACTTTTCTAAGAGCGATAGTTGCCTACTTTCTCTTTTTTTTTTTTTTTAAAGATTTATTTATTTATGCATACAAGCACTGGGGTACAGGCCAGAGGTGTGGGGCGGTGAGAGGATTCACCACAGAGAGCGGGGAGCAGAACAGGCAGATCAACGAGCAGAACAGGCAGATGAACGGAAGTACACTGCTGAGGGGAGCAGCGGGCACAGCAGGAGAGGTCTGCCACACCATGTGGGTCCCCCCCCTGGCCGGCAGCAGGGATCGAACTCGTGCTGCAGTGGCTGCGGTCTGCTTCATAGTGCGTTGCTTAACCCACTGCGCCACCAGGGAGGCCCTGCCTACTTTCTCTTATAGGCATGGAGCAATTACAGTGGCTTATGTTTTCTGTAAGCTACGTTAAGGAAACCTCTTTGATTAAGCAGAGGATTATGACTTCTTTGACCCTGCTTAAGAGTGCCTTGCTGTATTTTTGGGGGAGTGGGGGAAGCTTTGTCTCTGTGTTATCATTTTGGTTATATGGATTCTGAGTCTAAATTACATTAATACAGAGCTTTTGCTTCAAAAATAAGTTTCCAAGGATCTTACATAATTCAAAATCTGCCTATTTACCACTGTTTTTTCCTATTTAAAAAACAATGAGCTAATTAGGGTGGGGGGATACTAAACATAAATCTACAATCATTATAGCTTAGAAGCACATATGGTGGCAGTTTACTTTGCAACTGTACCTCTAGTATATTTCTCCATTTTTAAAAAGGCTGGGGGATTTAAAGGTATATCTAATGGTAGCTTTTTTTTAGCTCTAATTTTTCCTGGTGTTAAAGAAACCTTTGTGTTATTTGCAGAGCTCTAGATGTTTTGAAATATGAGGAAGTTGACATGGAATTGTTGGCCAAGGCTGTTCCAGAGCCCTTGAAGAAGTACACTGAAAGTAGAGAGCTTGCTGAAAGACTGAAAATAGAAGGTAGAAACTTTTGCTTAAGATGCTTGTATTTTTTCTTTTCCATTTGTGCAAATTATGAAATCACAGCTGACCTATTGAAAGCTCTATGTCAAGAGGAGCATGATTACCATAGGAAGCTCTGTGTAGGCTCTGGGCCTGGGTTCCCAGCTGTCAGCGTCGTTGCAACATCTGAGAGCTTGTTGGGACTGCAGAATCTCAGGTTCCAACCCAGTCCCACTTAGTGAGCATGTGCATTTTAATAAGATTTCCAGGTGATTTGTATGTACATTTCAAGTTTTGGAGTGATACTCTAGAACTTTCCTTTTTAAAACATACTTTTTTCCCCTTGAACTTCCATTTTATATTTCCCCCATCTAATGTTCTCATAACGATACTATTGATAATAATAATGCTGTCTTTGACCACATACATAAATACTCTGCATTTAATACAAAGAAATCCAGAGTCTGCCTGGTACATTATAATTCATGGTGGGTTCTCATTCTCTTGATCAGTGTATTGGCCATCATTGCATTTACTACATTTTTAAAAAATGTTTTTCATTGTGAAAATTTCAAACATAAACAGTGATACTGAGAATAATATCAGCTTCTGAATTTTAATAGAAGATAAAGTTTTTCTTGGGGTGGGAAACAGTGAGTAGGGAAAATTGGATGAAGATAACGTTATTCAAACAGGAAGTAAATTAGTAAACTTCTTAGGGACTAGCAAAGGTCTTAAGAATGCTGCATCCTTTTAACACTGCAGTTTTCTTTTAGTTCCAGAGTCTATCACATTATTATCCTTTGGCTTTATATGTAGCGTCATCAAATTGCTACCGATCATTCTATTGTGCAAGTTAACAAGTCAAGCAACAAAAGGAAACTCATCAAAACTCTAGAATTATTTTCTAAGAGCCCAGATACTAGAGATATACTAATACATAAGATGTAATGTTGACTTTTTATTTCAACATCACGATTTCTTATTGAGTAGAAATTACTTTATTGAACATTAAATCTGCTAGCATTTAGAAAATAGTAATTAAATTGTATATTTTAAACTTGGTTTGTAACGTTACATTGTTCATTAAATCATAAAATTCAGCGGCCTCCCTGGTGGCGCAACGGGTTAAGCAACGCACTATGAAGCAAACCGCAGCCACTGTAGCATGAGTTCGATCCCTGCCGCCAGCCAGGGAGGGGCCCCACATGGCGTAGCAGACCTCTCCTACCTCGCCTGCTGCTGCCCTTGGCAGTGTGTTTCGGTCGGTCTACCTGTTCTGCTCCCCGCTCTGTCTGGTGAATCCTCTCACCTTTCTGGACTCTGTCCTGTACCCCAGCTCTTGTAAGCATAAATAAATAAATCTTTAAAAAAAAATCATAAAATTCAGATTAGAATAATCTAGAATAAATATCTTTAACTTATTTATAGAAACCCTGACTTCAGCCAGCAGAGTAACTGGTGTTTGGCCTTGTTCTTTAAAGACTCAGGCATATATAAAAATTTAATTTATATCCAGGAATTGCAAGAAACCACACTAGGCTAAGTTCTGTATATCAAAGGTTTTCAACATCACTATTTGAATCGTCCACTAATCAAGTTTTGGTTGGAAAAAGTCAATTTCAATTCTTCTTTGTTTTATGTCTCATGTTTAGCTACTATATTTTGGGCTGTTGGAAGAGTCATGACATTTTTTCTGTGTTTTTCAAGCAAAAATGTATCATGACTTTTCTGACAATCCAAAGTTGTAAGGTTAAACAAATATAACTTTAATATATCTATTATCTGCTCATTTATATTCCATGATCCCCAAAAGAGTCTCTTCATGAGTCACAAAATTGTATTTTAACTTGCTGTGCTAATTTGCTATTTTACAGTAACAAATTCTATTAAGCCCTGCACATGCATTATTTAATTTAATACTTAGAACTGTCCTGTGAAGTATGGGTATTAGCATTATTGTCTTAATTTTACAAATAAGTGGTAACTTGCCCAAGATCACACAATTGGTGCATAGCAGAGCTAGAATTTGAACCTAATTTTTCTGACAGCAAGGCTTCACAGCTATCTTGACTTGTCACAGAGGCAATGGAAGTCATTCAAGTCAGCCCTTACAATTTCTAAGTAAAGAAGTGAAAGCACAGATGAATAATGATGTGTCCATAGTTAGAGGGTAATTCATAGGTAAAGTCAACTCAGAGCTGTTGATTTTCTGGCTCTGTCAGGTACTGGAAGCCAATGCTCCTGAAACCTTTGGAGAAGAAGTGCTTTCTTAAACAGAAAAGAATGACCACCACAGTGTAGGTGGGATTTTTTGTTGTTGCTTTTAAGTAACATTATATTATATAACATTATATAAATTTTAGGTATGCAACATGTGTATATTACATTGTTCCTTTAAAAAAAAAAGATTTATTTATGCATACAAGAGCTGGGGTACAAGCCAGAGGTGGAGTGGGGGGTGGGAAGAGAATTCACCAGACACAGAATGGGGAGCAGAACAAAGGGACCTACTGAGATACACTGCTGAGTTGAGGTCTGCCATGCCTTGCAGGTCACCTTCCTGGCCAGGGATCAAACCCACCCTGGCCAGGGATCAAGCCTGTGCTGGAGTGGCTGTGGGTAGCTTCACAGTGCTGTGACTTAACCCCTTGCGCCACCAGAGAGGCCCCAACAGTGTTCCTTTTTAAATTCAGAATGTGTTTATTGGAAAGGTTTCCCATTCATCTGGAATCAGGGTGTTTTAGTGCTGCTTTAGTGAAGGAGCATTCTTATGTAAACCTTAAATTTCCTCCTGTAGGCTAGCAGAGGACCATGGAGCAGCAAATACAAAACTACTCTTTGTATATGATTTTATAGCATCCTGGGGCATTTCATATACGTGAAGTAGGAATTGGGGTTCTGCATCAGGTGCTTCTTGTGTTTCCTCTTCTAAAGAGGGTGAAAGGCCATTACCACTGGAAAAAGCTACATTAAGTTTTGGTTTAGGTTTTAAAACAAGTTTTGATTTACTTTTCTAAGAACAGATTGTTTTGATTATAAAACAATTGCTGGGCTGTATTTCTAATTTCACATCTAAGTAAAACTTTATTAAATGATGTGTTATCATCTAAAACACTTCACTTTTTAAAATTATAGCTTCACATGAACATAATCCAGAAAACCATTTCCTTGGAGAAACATTCTATCTTTAGGACTTAAAATTTAAATCCATATCCTATTGAGAGAATTGTTCCACTAAAATTTCACTGAAAGCAGTTTATTTTGCTTTCAGTCTTCCAGATTTTTGAAAAGGATATACAATAAACTGCCATATAGAATGTTGTAGTTACTGTACAAGATATTCCTTCTCTTTAATCTTTAACTTCAATTCCCTCTTCTATAAAAGAAAACACCTACCCCACCTATCTTGTGGTGTTGAGATAAGTGTTGAATGAAATAATGTATACAAAAGCAGACCTCTCCTGCTGTGCCCACTGCTCCCCTCAGCAGTGTGTTTCTGTCAATCTGCCTGTTCTGCATCCTGCTCTGTCTGGTGGGTTCTCTCACCACCCCCACACCTCTGGCCTGTACCCCAGTGCTTGTATGCATGAATAGATAAATCTTTAAAAAAAAAAAAAAAAGCTCTTTGTAATTTGTAAAAAACTAAATCATGTAAATTAACATAATCTGAGTGTCATAATTTTGATCACCAGCCACTTATGAATCAGTGTTATTTCATCAGCAACAAGAAATAAAGGAAGTTCAACAAGATGAAGCCCTCCAACTGCCAGAGGACCTAGATTATTTAACCCTTAGGGATGTGTCTTTGTCCTATGAAGTTAGAGAGAAGCTACATTTCAGTCGCCCTCAGACGGTAAGAAAATAGGTGGTCCATAGAAAGAGCCAGTGCTTTCATTTTTTTAAACCTAGATTTAAACAGCCAACCTAACTAATGTTTTATCTCATCACAGAATAGTTATTTTCATTTATCTCTTTTTATTATAGATGTTGGTGTGTTTTTAGGAGAAATGATAAAGCTTAGTCTAAATAAATAACTTGAAGTCAAGAATTGGGTTGATTGTAATTGTTCTCTAGTCCCAGACATGTGTTAAACCATCAATGCAGTCTACTAGAAGTGTATGTCTTAAAAGAAACTACAGTAGGTTAAAATATGATATGTATCAAATTATATTTTCAAATCACTTATTTGGATCTATGCCAAGTAGTGATCTTTAAGGGTTCCATAGTGTTGCCCTGAGAGCTACTAGTAGGAAGTGGGGAGCCAAAGGTACCCCCTAATTCATGCTTCAGCCTAAATATTGTGTATGTGTGTGCACATGCATGGCTGTAAGCAAGAAGTATAGTACTGGATTTCTGATAACAAATATTTAAATATACATAAGCTATCCTTACTGATTCTGACATTTTATAGCATCTCTGAAACTGAGTTTTATGCCTTAAAAATTTATGGTGTATCATAATTTAATAGCCATTGTTTATGTTAGTACTGGTTCCTAAAATAAAGGGGTACTTCGTTTATTTATTGTTCTTCCTATACTTCTGCACTTTCACATTTTTTATTGCGGTAACGTTGATTTACAACTCTATATATGATTCAGAGGTGTAGGATCACACCCTTCAGATATATGTTACCACACAACATCTACCACTATGGTCCCACACCATAGACAATTGGGCCTCCTCTAAACTTTGCTCACAACCCTCCCCTGAAAGGACATTTTAACAAAAATGTGTCCTATAAAAATTTTTTTAAAAAAAATTTTTTAAGAGAAGAATGATTTCATCAATATTGCATGGTGTTATTAGTCATCATAGAAACAGGCAAATAGGCCTTACTTAAATTTTGTATAGTTCATTTTGGGTTACCTTTTTATGGATAATCATGCGCTATACTGCCCAAGGTAATAGTAGCCAAATTAAAATTAAAAATTAAATTAAGTTAAAAATTTCAACTCTGTGGTGAGAGTAGTTACATTTCAAGTGTTTAACAGACACAAGTGGCTAGTAGCTACCATATTAGTTTAGTGCATTATTATAGCGCTGGTATTGTAGAAAGTTGCCATTACTATAGATAGTTCAGTACTAGTTGTCAGAATTCACAATTCCTTTTCCACCATTTTTAAAATACAAAAGAGTTTACCAACATTTGCTACAGATTCATTTGGTAGCAAAACTGAACGGAGCTAGCATGTGGTTAAATAGTCTTTATACTACTTGAATTGAATATTTATACATTTCACTGTAAAAATGTACCTCAAAAGATTAGTGAGATTGATTATAGGCTGTTCTAAACATGTTGTTAGAGTTATTACATTAACTTCAATGGGGGAAAAAAAGCAAGAATACTAGCATCTGTTACTTCTGCGATCTTGTACAAGTTATATAAACTACCGTAAGCCTCAGTTTCTCGTTTGTGAAATGAAAAACTAACAATAATCACATTTTCTTTATCTACTTTCTATATGGTTGTTTTGAAGATATATTAAGATAGTAGTTTGAACATATTTTACAAATTATGATGTACAAATTAAGAAGGGAATAGACACGATTTGATTTGACATAGCTTGTTTCTTTTGTGGTTTTAATCCTTAGATTGGGGCTGCTAGTCGTATACCTGGAGTGACACCTGCTGCTATCATCAATCTGCTAAGATTTGTGAAGACCACTCAGCACAGACAGGCAGCGATGGATGAATTGGCCAAACCTAATCAAAGCTTATGGGATAAAGACAAATTTGAAGAGAGACAGTTATAGATATGGACAGAAGTATTTACAATGTGCACATGTTAAAATAACCTTAGATTATTATGGGTTTGTCATTATTTATGAAGAGGACAGAGATTGTGCTGGAAATGCCAACTGAGGTGTCTGGTCTTTTTGTATATCTGACAAACTAGTTATAAAATCATAAGTTATACTCTTAGGTGCTTTAATTCATGAACCTTTTAATATGATTTTATGCTGTTCATCAAAGAGATAGAAGTCTTATCTTTCAGCCTGTGCTCGGTTATGTTATGTTAGAAAACAATTTCAAAAACTTCAAATTCTTAGGGCAAAAAATTTGAAACTATACAAGATCATCCTGAATTATTCCACTAGGTCCAATGTTGGAATGTAGTATAAAGAGTGAATATTAACTTTTAGAGTTAATACTTAAACCTGTACTTCTGTACTTTTACAGGAAACCTCACTAGTTTGCCTTTGAATATTAATGAAAACCCTATAAAATAGAAAGATGGAAAATATCATGCATGTTTCCTACCATCCACAATGTGGAAAATTTGGTTACCTGGTTAAGGAACTATAAAGTAGTAATTATTTTATATCATACAGTATTTTCTTATGGAGCTGTCTTGGACATTATTTCTTAACAGTGAAAGTAAATCCATAGTAACTGGTAACCAATGTTCCCCTGTTTTTAAGTCAGAATTGATGAAAAATCAGGGTAGTGTTGGCACTCCCTTTTTTAAAAAAGATTAATTTATTTATGCATACAAGAACTGGGGTACAGGTCAGAGGTGTGGGGAGTGAGAGGATCCACCAGAGACAGAGTGGGGAGCAGAGCAGGCAAGTTACTGAAATACACTGCTGAGGAGAGCAGTGGGCAAGGCAGGAGAGGTCTGCTGCGCCATGTGGGTCACCTCACAGTCCTGAGGCGGCAGGGATTGAACTTGTGCTGCAGTGGCTGCAGTTTGCTTCATGTTGCATTGCTTAACCCATTGTGCCACCAAGAAGGCCCCTGGCACTCCTTTATTTTTTAAAAAAAAGATATATTTATTAGTGCATGCAAGAGTTGGGCTGTAGGCCAGAGGTGCTGGGGGGTGGACATGTAGGGAGTGGGGTGGGGCAGGGGGATGAGAGGAACAGAGTGCACCAGGTAGCAGAGAGCAGAGTGAAGAGCTGAACAGGCAGATCTACTGGAGCTCAACATACAAGTGCAAAGAGTCAATGAAGAAGGTATGACAATAGGCTAACAGCAGGGAATGCAGGTTGAGGCTGGGCCACGCCAATCCTTTGTTGCAGTGAAATACATGATTACAACTCAGTCCTCAGAAAAGTGTTGTAAATGCCCTAACTCAAGACTGAGAGAACTACTTCCTCATGCTTGGGTGGCTTCAGACAGCATGGGAACTCAAATTGCTTATGTGGCAACATTATAGTTAATACAATGACAACTAGGATAGTCCCTCAATCACATGATTTTACTGAAAATTTAACCAAGTGGAATATCTTATGTTTTTCTCTTTTGATATTAGCCATCTGGCATTTAGCCTCCGGAAACCACATTTGCAGGGTCATATCACACTGTCTTCTGTTAAAATTTTACTGCCAGTTATATACACTGGAATGAAACTGCCTATTTTTTTTAAAAGATTTATTTATGCATACAAGATCTGGGGTACAGGCTAGAGGTGTGGGGGGAGGGGTGAGCAGAGTCAGCAGAAACAGAGTAGGGAGCACAGTAGGCAGATCTACTGAAATACACTGCTGAGGGGGCGAGACAGGAGAGGTCTGCTGTACTATGTGGGTCACCTCCCTGGCCGGGGGTCAAACTCATGCTGCAGTAGCTGTGGATAGCTTCATGATGCCGTAGCTTAACCCCTTGAACCACCAGGGAGGCCCTGAAACTACCTATTTTTGACTTAGGCATATCTAATTAAAAATCTATTTTTAATGATGCATACCTGACACTTAAAAAGTTATGATACATAATTTAAATGATAATTTTAATGTAAAATAAACAACTTGGGCCCTCCCTGGTGGCACAATGAGGCAGGCCGCAGCCACTGCAGCACAAGTTCGATCCCTGCTGCCTGCCAGGGAGGTGACCCACATGGCACAGCAGGCCTCTCCTGCCGCACCCGCTGCTCCAGTAGTGTGTTTCAGTTGATCCACCTGTTCTGTACCCTGCTCTGTCTCTGGTGAATCTCCTCACCCCCTGCACCTCTGACCTGTGCCCCAGTTCTTGTACGCATAAATAAATATGTTAAAATAAACCTATTTACTTGTAAAAATAATAAAAATCCATTCTTTATATAATCTAGGAATCTTTTTTTTTAAGGTTTATTTATTTATGCATACAAGCACTGGGGCACAGGCCAGAGGTGTGGGGGTGGTGAGAGAACCCACCAGACAGAGCAGGATGCAGAACAGGCAGATTGACAGAAACACACTGCTGAGGGGAGCAGCTGGTGAGGCAGAAGAGGTCTGCTACTCCATGTGGGTCCCTTCCCTGGCTGGAGGCAGGGATTGAACTCGTGCTGCAGTGGCTGCGGTTTGCTTCATAGTGCATTGCTTAACCCACTGCGCCACCAGGGCGGGTCCTAATCTAGGAATCTTATTTAGATATGTCTTAAAGGAATATTGAGAATGCATAAATAATTGCTTTGATCTGTCCTCAATGTAAAATTTGACAAAAGCCCAAATACTTACTCTTTTAGGAAAATCATGATTGATTAAAAAGAAAAATTTAATTCATAGTACAAAGATTTTACTGTCACCTTGACCATATTAAGTGGCAATTTATTTTTGTTCTCTCAAAAGGGAAAAGTAAATTAAAGAGTTAGTTTTTGAGCTTGGCTTTATCCAACCACTTGTTTGGTTTCCTTTCCACAAACAAACTAACCCTTTAAAACTGAGGAATCCAGAGGGAGAGGGTGTAGGGTATAGATGAGAAAAAAGTTAGGAGGCAGCACAATGATTATGGGAATGCACTGTATGTGATTTTGGTAGGTGTGGTGTACCACCACCACCGGAAGGGGGAGATGCTATACCTCTAAAACACAATGTTGTTAAACCAGTTGCCTCAATAAAAATAAAAACTATATAAATCTAAGAGAGCTCAGTCTTTTGTGCATCCACAACTATATATTTAATTTTTGTGAAAACACTTTAACTGGGAAGAACAGCAAGAATTTTAAAACCATGTGACCTATGATTAACTATAGGAACTGAGTAGGTTTATCTCAGATGTGATTAATGGTCTTAAATAAGTGACCTGTAGAAAAGAGAATTGTTTGATTATCCTAGAGAATATTATAGGTATTATTGTAAATTACTAACTGGAAAATTTAAATATTGCTAAAAATATCTATTCAACAATGGGATGATTTAGGAACTTCTTTCCACACCTCAGACTATCATCTGTGAAACTGATTGTGAGGATTAAATAAGCTGTCTTTACTTTCTAATAATTGACATATACTTAGATGAGTTAACCAACCTAACATTTCAATTTTTGAATATATTAAAAGTTGAATAGTCAGCTAGATAAAGGGATTTTAGGTTTTCTTTGAATTTAGACTTGTAATTCTAAGTTTTGAGGCTAAATTAAGCCTCATATATTGAGATGTCTAAGAGGTAATGTTTTCATATTTCCAATTCAGGAACACATACTCATCCTTTTCCTGACAAATAATTATCCTTTTCCTGACAAAAAAACATGTAATTATCCTCTTCCTGACAAATACCTTGTTTAGCTAATACAGATTAAGTTCATTTTACTCTTTCTCATAGTATCATCTTTTTTCCTTGGTAGCATAATCACAATTTAGTATTATTACTTAGTATCTCTCTCAAAGGGCAAGAACTGTCTCCATTTTGTTCACAACTCTATCAACAGTGCCTAGGATATAGTAGGCATGTTTTTTAAAAACAGCTTAGTTCTTTGTTTCCTAACACCCAATATATTTTTTCTTCTTTGAAAAATTGTAGTAAATTTCACTTTAAATTTAATCAATTAGTAAATGGAAATTTTGGAAAAGATAATTTCTCATAAAAGTTCAGACTTGGGACCTTCCTGGTGGTTCAGGGGTTAAAGACACAGCATTATAAAGCTACTGTCTGCCGCTACAGCATGAGTTTGATTCCCAGTTCGCCAGAAATAACTCACAAAAGACATACCTCTCCTGTCTCACCCACTGCTCCCCTTAGCAGTGTATTTCTGTAGATCTGTTTTGCTCCCCACCCTATTTCTAGTGAATCCTCTTACCACCCCTCCCTGCACCTCTAACCTACACCCCAGTTCTTATATACATAAATAAATCTTTAAAAATAAGTTATCCTTGTTAACCAAGCAATCCCACTCATATGTATTTACACAAATAGTGAAATACACACATACAAACCTGCATATGAATGTTTCTAATAGTGATTTCATTTGTAATTGTCCAAGGTTGAAAAAAACATCCTTCAGTTGGGAATAGATAAACTCTTATAGCCATTAAAAAACAAACAAATTACTGACAAACACAAAATGGATGAATGTCAAATACAGCATAGTGAAACCAGACTCAAAGGCTATGTATTGTATGAATCTGGGCATATGATAGTATTTTAAAAAACAAAATTACAGGGACAGAAAATCAATCAGTGGTTATCAAGGGTTGGAGTAGAGGAGAGGGGCTGACTACAAAGGGAGATTTAGGGGAATTTGGGTGTGGGTGATGAAACTGTGTCTTTGATTGTGGTGATGAGCTGTATACATTTGTCAAAACTTACAGAACTATAAACTTTGAGGGGGTCAATTTTAGTGTATGTAAACACCTTAATTTTAAAAAACGGGAAACATCTTTTGTTCACTTAATAAGTTTTCTAGTATTCTCTGCTTGCTTGGGACATAATTATTTTAACAGTAACTTAGCATTATTTTTGTTGTCACAATGTTTGCCCTAAAGGGACTACAAACTGAAGTCTAAACCCTTAATTCATTGAATCTGCCAAGGGCAGCCTAAGGTAAATGATCACTTAGTTATTTCATTCACTTCTGGTGATGACTACTATTATTACTAAGCTTTAGAAAGCAGAGAATAGGGCCTCCCTGGTGGCGCAGTGGGTTAAGCAACGCACTATGAAGCAAACCGCAGCCACTGCAGCACGAGTTCGATCCCTGCTGCCGGCCAGGGAGRGGACCCACATGGCATGGCAGACCTCTCCTGCTGTGCCCGCTGCTCCCCTCAGCAGTGTGCTTCCATTGATCTGCCTGTTCTGCTCCCTGCTTTCTGTGGTGAATCCTCTCACCTCCCCACACCTCTGGCCTGTACCCCAGTACTTGTATGCATAAATAAATAAATCTTTAAAAAAAAAAAAAAGAAAGAGAATATAAAACCAGGTAGTCACTCAGGTTTCCAAGGAATCAAGAGTCCAATCTTTCAGGAGCCATGTGGCAGTTTCCTAACAACTTTCCTCATCCAAATCACTACTAATTGAGCAAGTCATGTATTCACAATTTACGCTTCAATTCTTTTAGCTAGTAACGGCAACTCCAAGACATACAAAAAAATGGAAATGACTTTTATGTCACCTGGCTGAGAAAGAACCTGAGACTGGAAGTGGGGGGAGGGGGGAAAGCCCACAAAACTTTGAAAAGGAAAACCAGATCTGGAAAGTTCAGAAGTAGAGGAAAATGTCTAATTGTTTCTCCTATCTGAAACAGCATGCTATATTCTTCATCATAAGACCCAGAACTCATGCTCTTCACTCCCTCAAAGAAACAGAACATAACTCCAGAGGAAACTTTGTCAACTGATTCCTGCAGCATTTCACAATAAATGAACGTGTTTGATTATCTAAAATTTATGTAGTGCCATCTTGGCATTCAAGAAACGAGTTGGCATTCAAGAAACGCCTTTTCTAGAGTTGCCCATTTCAGGAATTGAACACAATATTAAAAAAATTCATTTTGGCACAAGCTCAGTTTTGGCACAAACTCAGCAAAAGATCACCAAGGTACATACAAAAAAGTTCCAGGAATATTCTTCCAAGATTCTTACACTTCATACTGAAAATTACTAAAAGAGCTCTTTAAAGTCAGTAGCCTTTACTAGGCAGAACCAGAACAAGCAACCAGATGGAATTTTTCATTTTTGAAAAAATTGCTTCTACAATTTATCAACATTCAAACTTGACGGTAAATCTAGTTAACTTTTTACCCTTTTCCTCTAAGACTTGTTTTTTTGGGCCAAAAATAACATTTAAATATCAAATAGTAGGAGTCTCCCTTGGTGGCACAAGGGGTTAGGTTGCAGCACTATGAATCTGCAGCCACTGCAATGAGTTTGATTCCCTCCCCAACACCCCCCCACACACACACACACACTAGGGAGGTGACCCACACGGCACAGCAGTCTGGCCTGCTGCTCCCCTCAGCAGTGTATTTCAATCTGCCAATTCTGCTCCTCCAAGGTCTCTAAAGCCTTACACCCCAACCCCCGCCCCCACACTTCTGGCATGTACCCCAGTTCTCATATGCTTAAATCTTTAAAAAATTTGGTGGGCAAAAAATTTTAGCGCCCATCCATTGATGAAATGTGGGGCAAGATGTACATATACACAACACTTGGCTATAAAAACAAAACTGACAACATGGACTTCAGAAGCTATTGTGTTAAGTAAAAATTAAGTCAGATGCAAAAGTATGATTGTACATTCCTACTAGATAAAACATTACAATTTTCTGAGAACAAAATGGTTAGCTGAGAGAAAGGGTGAGTAAATTGGGTTAAGATCAATTTTGTGATGGTATGAAGTTATGGGTGGTAATTATGTAGTACATACAAGGTATCAAATTATGCTGCACACCTGACCTGAAAGCTGTAAACTATTTTAAGCCAGTTTTACTTCAGTGAAAATCACCAAGTATTTAAAAATCTAAAGTGGTATTGGGGAACATCAGGGAGCTTCTTTTTTGATAGCTGCAAATAAAGCCAGGAATACTTAAATCAGGCTCTCTTAAACCCAAGTTTGACAATTATCCAAAGCTAATTCTGGCTGGCCAAGTTAACATTGGTAGAAGGAAAAGCAGCAAAAACTGTTTAGTTCACAGTAACATGTAGATTTGGAAGTTAATGACCTATATAAGGTTAACTGCAGGTAAGGGCATATTTGTTTTGACCTGGTTAAAACCCAGTTATTTTTGATTACCTATTCTTGAGTATGGGCTGACTGTATCTTGGTCATCTGTAAATCCCTGAATCAGAATGCTTTTTCTTATAAAATCACACCAGAATTCCTGGAGACAAATTTCAATTACATCCAGCACAAAGAGCTGGTCAAGCACCAGTTTGGAAAAACTTTTGCTTTAATCGACTCAAAACACAAACCAATGTTAACAGAGCACAAAATTAAACTTACATTCTAACCAGTAGGTGGTGCTCAAACCAGACAAATCTTGACAAACGTGCTTATACCCTTCTATGAGGTGTGCAACCAAAAATTGCCTTCTTGGACCTGAGCAATCATACCATCTTAAGTGGTAGCAATCTCGTCCAAGTTGTACACCTTGGGTGGGTCATCTTTTGTGGTTTCAGATTTATCAATCCACTGTTTGGGCCAGCTACTCTTCAGAAGAAACTTGTATTATGCCCTTAACAAGCAATAAGCACCAATTTTATATTCAGAGGCAGTTGGTTCATTACTGCTACAAATACAATTTATAGGCCACACTTGTAACTTACAATTAAATGCATGTAAAAATACCCTTTTTAACTCAAAACACCCTATGGTCACCTTTATAGGTTACATTGCAAGAGGCATAAATGTCCATTGACAGGTATTCCTGTGTTAACTTTCTACTTTCTGAACTCAGAAAAATCCTTTCAGAAGCCAAAAGCCTTATTAAAATTCTTAATTTTTTATTTTGAAGGACATGTGACACCTTATATACTATTACAAACTGAAAAACACCTACCAAGAAGCCACTTAACTTGGTAGCCAAATATCCCTTGCAGATGAGGAGTTACCTGTTTTAAGAATTTAAAGTGATGGCTATTTTAAACTGTCAAAGCATCTTCAAGAAAAAAAAATCACATCTAGTAAGATACCCTATAATGGCACTTGGCTCATATGCAGAAAGCCTTTTCGAACCTAAATGCAGTACTGCATAGGTCCCTCTATTTGCTCTTACCACTCTACTGCTCTTTTTAAGTTACCTAAACTTTCAAGTGTTCCTATTTCACCCAACCTAGCTTTTAGCACAAAATTATTGGAAGTCTAATTTGACAGAAAACACACTCAACTTCCAGTATGTTTTATTTTTCCTATAACCTGGATACAATACTATTTAAGCCTCACTTAGGTTTTTTAAGCTACTTCAGTGTTGATAATACATTCTAGTAACTGGGAAACTAAAAGGATATTATTGAACCATGTATTTACTCAATGTAGCTCTACAAAAAATTTTTATAAAGAACACATGGACTTTTAACAATACAAAGCTTGGACCTCTTGTAAGCTTACATATAAACATACTCTTACTTATGTGTTGCCAATCAAGACCTCCATTGCTTATAACTGTATCTCCCCCTAAAATAGGAAAAAAACTCCAGAAATTCCCACCCCAAAATTTACTCAGGATGCAACATCACAACTCAGCAACTCTTACTATAATTCTAGCTTTAGTACTATAGTACAGTGTTGACCAAAAGAAGACACAGGTTTCTCATTAAACTTTGTTTTAATGGGTCTCAAAATTCTGTGACAGATTTTTGGTCAAGTTGTTTCCATTAAAAAGTACTGATTTTAAAAACTAATAACTTAAAACTGCCACACAAAAGAAACCAAATGGTCCACAAAAACATTCTCCTTTCCTTCTGAAGGTTTTACGATGCATTGTTATCATTAACCAGTCTTTTACTATTAAACTTAAATGGCCAATTGAGATAAACAGTTCTGAGACCGTTCTTCCACCACTGATTAAGACTGGGGTGGCAGGTATTGGGGATAATATTCATTTAGCCTTCTGAGCTTTCTGGGCAGACTTGGTGACCTTGCCAGCTCCAGCAGCCTTCTTGTCCACTGCTTTGATGACACCCACAGCAACGGTCTGCCTCATGTCACGGACAGCAAAACGGCCTGTAAAACATTGTTATCATTAGAAACAATTGGCATAAGGTCTTCAGTAATATTACACTTTTGTCAGTCATCCTTACCCAGAGGAGGATAGTCAGAGAAGCTCTCAACACACATGGGCTTGCCAGGAACCATATCAACGATGGCAGCATCACCAGATTTCAAGAATTTGGGGCCATCTTCCAGCTTTTTCCCAGAACGGCGATCAATCTTCTCCTTCAGCTCAGCAAACTTGCAGGCAATGTGAGCTGTGTGACAATCCAGCACAGGTGCGTAGCCAGCACTGATTTGGCCAGGATGGTTCAGGATAATCACCTAGGAGAAACAGGTGAATGTTTTTAGCCTCAAAAATAGGATCAGGCAGGAAATTAAAATCTTAATCACATAAAAGTGTTACCTGAGCAGTGAAGCCAGCAGCTTCCATTGGCGGGTCATTTTTGCTATCACCAGCAACATTGCCACGACGAACATCTTTAACAGACACGTTCTTGACATTGAAGCCCACATTGTCCCCAGGCAGAGCTTCACTCAATGCTTCGTGGTGCATTTC
>JAGFMF010011771.1:2241843-2254158 GCA_019455555.1 Galemys pyrenaicus | reverse complement strand
CCTGAGATGTGCCTGTAATCATATTTTTGATAAAGTCTCTGTGTCCTGGGGCATCAATGATAGTCACATAATACTTGCTGGTCTCGAATTTCCACAGGGAGATATCGATGGTGATACCACGCTCACGTTCAGCTTTCAGTTTATCCAAGACCCAGGCATACTTGAAGGAGCCCTTTCCCATCTGTAAAGGATTAGGAATGGTTACTTAGCAACTAAAAACATGATCAAACTCAACTTTAAATTCCTCGCCCCCACTGTATTTAACTGTAATGGTACCTTCCCCTTTGTAACTACAAAACCAAATGTATTTCCCTTATTAAACAGTCAACTGATGTAATAGTTAACATTGTTTAACGCAATATTCGGTATCTAGTGGTTTGACATCCAGATCCACAAACTGACTCTTTTCCCAAAATTACCAGTTAAATGTGCCGTCAGGATAATTTTGTTCGTTTGTTTTTGTACCTACCTCAGCAGCCTCCTTCTCAAATTTCTCGATGGTTCTCTTGTCGATCCCACCACATTTGTAGATCAGATGGCCAGTAGTGGTAGACTTGCCGGAGTCGACGTGTCCAATAACGACGATGTTGATATGAGTCTTTTCCTTTCCCATTTTGGCTTAGATTAACTGTGGCTTTCACGACACCTAAATTGGAAACGGGAAAAAAAAAGAGGCAAATTTACTTTCCCCCGAGAGCTGAAAATAAGCCACAATCCAAATTCAAAGGGCAAATTCCAAAAATTTCTACCAGCGCCAAGCCCTGGTCTCCACCCACCGAGTGAGGAAACTCCATCGCCTAACTCCCTCCCCCAACCACGGCCGGCTCCAAAAGCCGTGAGGAGCAATCGAGCCGCCAGGACCGTGGCCCGTACACCACGGGGTCACAGGAAGCGGCGGCGGCGGGGGGAAAGGCCCTTTCCCTTTGTGTGGGTGACTCACACGCCCGCTTTCCCGGGCCGCCGCGTCCTCCATTTTGAGTTGCCAGCTGCAGGGCCGGAGAGCCGCCATCTTTCTGCGCACGCAACTGGTGCGAGCGGGCCTGGCTGGTCGCCGGGCGGGGCGACCGAACATGGCGCGAGGTGGCCCACCGGCCCGTCTACTCCGCGGAAACCCCAGTCCCTTTCGGCGACCCGGCTCGCGGTCCCCACTTCGCCGGACCGAGCGGGCCCCGCCGTCGCCCGCCGCGGTCAACAGCCCGACGAGCGCGAGGAAGCCCATCCCGTCGGGATCCCGACCCACCTCGCCTCGACCATCTCGAGGAGGTAACGCCGTGGGAAGATTTCTCTGAAAATTCGCGTGGCCGGCGATTTTAAGGCAGATTAACAGACGGCGGGAACGCGTGATGAGACACGCACGCGGCCAAGCCAGGCCTCAACTCGAGCACGAGGCGAAGGGGCTCTGAATGGAGCGCAAGGCCTCGAACTCTCCCACCCGCCTTACCCCGAAATTCGGGATAAAGAACACCATAAAGGTGCCCAGAAACGGCAGCAAATACAGGCACGTGAGGGCCGCAGCCGCTCAGGGCCAGGCCCGCGGAAACCACACCCGCCACTCACCTGTGTTCTGGCGGCAAACCCGTTGCGAAAAAGAACGTTCAGGGCGACTACGGCACTTATATACGGTTCTCCCCCACCCTCGGGGGAAAGGGCGGAGCCAGCACACGACACCACTTTCCCAGTTTACCCCGCGCCACCTCCACCGGGCACCCGTTCAATTGCCGTCCCCTTCCCCCAACTCCCAGGGACCGTAAGCATTGTGCTTTCAGCCTTTGAAGAGCACACATCGTCTCGCGCATGCTCCTGTCGACCCCGATGAGGTAAAGAGCGAGTGGCTGAAGGGCACGGACGAGCATCCCTTGGTTTTACGTTAGTGAGAGTTTAACGACAGCCCCTAGGATTCCCCCCCGCACTAGTGAGCCCTCCTTTTGTATGAATTACTTTCAGCTCCAGCTGGGGGGTGGGGCGCCGAGGAGGTAGCCCGGTGGGGTCGTCTAGAGTCTTTTTACCATTTCTGTTTTAAATGCAAAGCTGATATGGCAAGATTGGGGCATCCCTTCACCCGCTCTACTTCCCAGGTCTTTCAGTCTTCCCTTTTCCAGGTCCGGAACAAGCCCCCAGAGCCGTCTCCTCCGCAGGTCGCATCCCGACCCAGGACTGGCTCCTCCCTCACCACTGCTCTCCGCGTCCCTCCCGCTGCGAGGAGTGCTGGGCGGGGGTTTTGGGGGGCGTCTTCATCCCAGAATCTGGGAGTGAGCAACTCCTTGGCTGTGAGCCCTATGAATTTGCTCCTGGCTGGCCTCTTGGAGTGTTCCATTCAAAGCCAGCTGTTTTTATCCAAGTCCATATCATCCATTCACTCTCTGGTACTCCTTGATGTCTAAATTTTCAGTTTAGATTAGACTTTAAGCCTACCGCTTGCTCTACTTTTAACTCTAGTTTTATTACGCTAAAAAAAAATCCATGAGTGTGTCTGTCCTCGTGGTACATTTTTCCAGTATACACTCATTTGATTGCAAGCATGAAAAACCTAAAAAGAATCTTTCAAGTTCAATCTTTCCACTTGATCTCATGTAGACTAAGATCTACGTCGGCTTATCCACCCAGTTTGCAATAGCCAACGATTGCTGTGAAATCACTGCTTCTCAAAAATGGCTCATACATTTCAATAAATGGCTTCGTTTTCTGTCATTCTATTGATTGTAGCTGAATTTCAGCAGAAATTTAGGGCGAGATTGGCGAGAAGCCTTTTTCATTGGCAATCAGGGCAGATTCTGTGAAATGCTTCTTTGAAGAAAGAATCTTGTTTTATAATGAGCTAATTACTAGACCATTATGTCTCTTTTTGCAGGTATAAAACATCATTTTACCACTTCTCTAACCAATCTAATAACAAATATTTCAGAACTTACTCTGTGTTGTGTTAAGCAAAGCTCTGTATCATATGCAAAAGAAATTCATCCTTTCAGAGAGGAAGCCACAATCAAATTGGAAGAGGAAAACGAATATGCAAAGCAATTAGGAAACACTTAAAGGCAAACTTGTATGGTGTATAATTTCTGTTTTCATTGTAGAATACAGTTGTCACCTTAGCTTTCATGTACTTATAATCCAGGTGTAATTTTTCTTTTTAAATAAATCTTCTGAAATAAGTCTCCTGCAGCTTGTTTTACCAATTCTGTAGCTATGAACTTCTAAAAATCTAGCTGCTTTTATACTCATTTTAATTCTGGGATAGTTTTTATGAAAGAAACTAGAATATATAGTCCCCAGAGTTACATATAACTAATCTTTTGGTAGCCACAAAAGCCTTTTCTATAATGTCTATATTCCTACCTTCTCTCCTTTCACAAATTCTTTTTTCATGTTGCATTTTCCTAGTGTTCTTACCCAACTGTATACATATGAGAGAAAATTATCTAGACATACAAATAGCTAGTTCCCATTTGTAATGAGAAAGAGGAAGAAAGTACCAAACTCAATTACTAGTTATAGAACAATACAAATACCTCTACATTTATTTCCCTGGAAATATTCATTAGTGACTATAATCACTAATGAATGCCCACAATCAGCCATTTTTGTGTACTACAGTAATATTAACTGCACACTCTGCTATTTTAGATCAAGATTACAATGTCGGGGGCCTCCTTGGTGGTGCAGGGGTAAAGTCTCTGCACTATTAAGTGATAGCCAGGCACTGCAGCATGAGTTAGATCCCCAGCCAGGGAGCTAAACCACATGGTGCAGCAGACCTCACCTATCTCTCACACTGGTCCCCTCAGCAATGTATTTCAGTAGTTCTGCTCCCCACTCTGTCTCTGATGAATCCTCTCTCTCTCTTTCACACACACACACACACACACACACAGTGCCTCTGACCTAAACCCCAGTTCTTGTATGCATAAATAAAAATATCTTTGAAAAAAATTAGGACGCTGTATTAAATTATTTTTCGGGCCTTCTTTAGCTATGTATGCCTCAAATGGTATTGGTTTGTACGTTGTTGGAGAAAATATTACAACAGAAAATACTTTAACAGGAATAGCAATATTTTCAGAATATAAGTAAATGTTTATCTAGTGGCAAGAAAGAAAGCAAAGAGTAAAGATGACTAAAAACTGGATATCTGAAAGTTTTACAAGGAATCCAGAATCAAAGTTAACACTAAATTTAACAAAAAGTTAAAAATGAAAGTGGATATTGGTAAGAGGGATTAATAGCAAAGATAATTTCAATTTATACAAGTGAAATATACACAATTCATTAAAATGTGACATTACAAACATAAGTGCTTTTATTCAACCTGAAAATAGTAATAATTAGGAATATGCTAATCTGTTTGTATTAAAAGAAGTACATAGTCCTAGTGAAACTAAATTACTAGCAAGTTTGAGAAATAGACCTACTGTAAACAGTAATTTTTATAAATGTGTGTATATTCATATACATGTTGGATACCGAATTCTTTAACAGATGACCACAAAACTTTCTAGAGGACCTTAAAAACCTCAACTCCTCACTCAAAGCTCATCTTTTCCCTTTTTCTTACCACTTCGGCCTTATTGCTTAGAATGCTGGTAAAAAAAATCAGCATTCTAAAAATAATTAAAGTAAAATGGTCCAAAAATCTCCCAGGAAAAATGAATAGCAACCGAATTTTCATTATTATGGTTAGAGAGAAATAAAGGCAAATGAGGAAGACTCCAAAGTTATCCAAGAACGTTTGCAAATTTTTCTCCAAGACCCTCTGATTGCAGATAGGAATATGCATTTATCCATACTTTATAAACAGTGCTATTCTTAAAAATACTTTCTAAAAACAGTACCTACGAAACAGTAAAATCATACATAAATCACTGATTGGTATCTATATAAACTACAGGGCACCACTGTCTGGACGCTCTTATCAAAGTTGCTCTCAAGGCCTAGACCTCGTTGGGGGAGGGCTCTCGAGCCATATCACAGGGAATGGGGGTTAGAGACCCGACACAAGCCTTTTCCCTGCAAAGCTCACATTTCTGCTTCCGTCCCGGACCGGCGGGACAGAACCGCTGGTGCCGGAGAAGCCCAGCGCCGCTGCGAGCGCCCTCGCGTTCAGATGTAGGGGGTGCTGGGGCGGCGCGGCGAGGGGGGAGGGGGGACCAGCCCCCCGCGCCGGCTCCTCCGCCCGCGTGGCCCGCATTTCACGTGCTCTCGGACACCTGTAGGCGGGCGGGGCCGGGAGGCGGGCGCTGGGGCTCTCTAGCTCGCCCACCCGGATCCCCGAAGCACCGAGGTCACTTCGGCCCGCCCCCGACACGCCCCACCTGAGGTCACTTTCCTCCCTCCTCGGACTGCGGAAGGAAGCGCTCTGGGGAGGCTGAGAGTCCCACGTGGCTTGGGGTAGGGGGTGGTGTTCATCTCTGTGGTGCAGTGACAAAGGCTAAAGCCATTATTAGTTTTTTAAAAAAGCTCCTTTCCCCAGAACCTGTCGTGAACATAATTATAACGCATTTTCCCCACGACCATACAGCAGATAGAGTGGCCTTTTGCTAAATGTTGAAACGGTCACTGTAACATTGTTGAGACTTGCAAATGTGTTTTGGGGTCATAATCGAAAGTCCAGTTTTACCGAAGATTTTCCTTAAAGTTCTTCATGTTAGAGTGCAAAGTGTTATAATATTTGGTTAGTGAACACAGGCACAACTCCTTTTAGAGACAAAAAGGATTTTAATCATAATTTAATAGAAGAGTGGACTATGGTACTGGTTCTTTGATACCGACAATTGTGAGTCACCAAGCAGAGTCTGAAGAATAAGCCGGGAAGATTAAGAAAAATACAGGTATTTCCGCCAGTGTGCTCATGATTTCAAGTCCAATGCCTGCCAAAATGAATACTCTCTCTTTGGTATAAAGGAAAGGATAATAATCTTCCTCACTCACTATTTCTTGTGAATCTGTATTTTATAGACAATAATTCATTTTCAGCACTCCTGTGTCTTGATAGGTAGCATAGCAGGAAGAACGCTGTACTAATGTAACAGGGTCGTCCCAGGAAAGGGGGACGTTTCAGAATTTTGGTTTTGCCCTAAGTGGATAAAGCTGAGCAGGAAAAAAAGATTTTGCAGGAAGAAGAAAAAAAGAAGGAAGAAGGAAGCAGGATGGAGAGCAGCAAGGGGACTTGGAGGAGGCACGTAAAGCAGAGGGACATGTGAAGAAACTGCCCTTGCTTAAAAAGTCTTGGACTGGTTAAAACAGATATGGGTAAGAGACCCGTGGGGAGGTTAACAATGGCAGCTTTCATCTTAATTTTAATTTTGCTCTTTTCTTCCCAGATTTGTGTGCTTCTTTTTGACCCTTTTTTATGGGTTTTTACTTAAAGGTTTTTTAGACGTGTGGCAGGCTTTTGGGCCTTGCTTTGGGCCGATTTTATTTGGCTGGACTTTTACCCTTAAAAAGATGGGTAACTTTAAATGCTTAACTTAGTAACTATGTTCTTTGTCCTTTTTGTATTGTACCCTAATTGTATTAAAGTTTTTTTTCATTAAAAGCTTTGTATGTTTGTTTTAATGCGGTGGATGGCAGAACCCATTTAGAGATGGCAAATTTGGGGGTTCTGGGGTGCTTCTCTACCTGCCCTGTTAACACTAAGAGCTGGAGCCTATTCCGGCCAGTTTTATTTATTGACTGTGTGGTCTTGAATAAATCACCTTTGAGCTCATTATCTTACTGTTAAAAAACTTAGTGACACTATTTTACAGAACTGATCACAAGGATTAAATGAGATAACATACTTGAAAATGCAGACCATTTTTTATAAACATTAGTGCTTCTTATAATTAGAAAATAATCTTTAGCTCTTTGAAAAAAATGTTCAAAATATACACTACTAATTGGTACTTTTTGCTTCATTTTAAGTATTATAAGTATAGATTCACCAATACATATTGACACTCTGTATGAGTGCTTGTGTGTGTGTGTGTCATGGTGTTGTCTGTAAGTTGCAGGGTCTTTCAGACTACTGTATTCGGTACATATTGGTAATTTACACAGGATTTTAGAGGTCATCTTTGTTTATCAAACTTTCATTGAGCATCTACCATGTGCCAGGCTCTTAGTTAGATACTGGGAAGACAAAAAACAATAACAAAAACCACTGTTGGCTGGTTTGTGAGCCAAAGTCCTAGAGAGGCAGGGAGAGGGAAGACTAACAGATGACTCTAGGGGATGGTGAATGCTAGAATCAAATATGAACAGGGTACCTTTAAACATTCATAGGGGACCAAATCTGGAAGAGGAGATGAGGACAGCAGCAGGCAGGGAAAGCTTGTCAGACTAGAAAGGGTCTCTCCTTGTTTTGGGAGAAACTGTAGTAATCAGCCAGTGGAAGGAGGCCATGGAATGGGTATTCTGGATGACTACCCAAGAAAAGAAGGAGGGAGGGAGTGTTTGCTGCTCCACAGATGGAACAGAGAGCAAGATAAATCTGTCTGGGGTATTCACAGAGGGCTGAAAAGAGTCTCTGAAGACCTTTAGAGATTCCGAGCAGAACAGCCCTGGGTGAAGTCTTGCATTTATCAGTATTATTGCATGAGTGCCTATGTCAATTTTTTTGGCCTTTTTAAGGTTCAGCTACTTCATCTGTAAAAAGAGGATGATAAAACCAACCTACAAGGCTGCTATGCAAATAAGACAAGAAAAGCATCTCAAGCACTGAGCATGGTTTTTTGCATCAAGTTAGAACAATAATCAGGGAGTTTTATGTTTTTCCTTTTTGTTTTTACCCATTGTCTATAATGCACAGTGCCTCAGAGTGAAGCAGCTCTAGTCAGAAAGTCTTCCCTAAAATCCCTGTTGGCTCTTCTATCACTAGCGATGCGGTGTTTGGCAAGTGATTTAACCTTTCTGAGCCTCAGTTTTCATATCTATGAAGTGCAGATAATAATAACTAATATCTAACTGAGGATTGTGGTAGAGATTGAAGAAGATAATCAATGTAAAGTGCTTAGCTCAGTACTTGAACCCTGATAGCATTTAATAAATCTTAATTATTACTTGTTATTTTGGTTTTTGTTATTTGAGAGCACTCACTAACTGGTATTTTGCTATAGAATTATGTTTCTTGGGGCCTCCCTGGTGGCTGAATTGGGTTAAGCAACGCACTATGAAGCAAACCATAGCCATTACTACAAGAGTTCGATCCCTACTGCCAGCCAGGGGGGTGACCCACATGGTGCAGCAGACCTCTCCTGCCTTGCCCACTGTTCCCCTCAGCAGTGTATTTCAGTTGATTTGCCTGTTCTGCTCCCCACTCTGTCTCTGGTGAATCCTCTCATGCTCCACAGCTCTGGCCTGTACCCCAGTGTTTGTATGCATAAAATAAATCTTTAAAAAAATTAGTTTCTTTACTAAGAAAACGCCACAGTGACCTCATTTTGAGCTCTGTGTTTAATATCCCTTCATTGTAAGTTTGTTTACTAATTTCTCTATCAGCTCCATTTTCAAAATCTTAAAGATGCTGTTTTAAATAATTGTGAAGTTGGAGATATAGAAGAAGTTTATTTATTTTTTTAAAGATTTATTTATGCATACAAGAGCTGGGGTACAGACCAGAGTCACAGGAGGTGAGAGGAGTCACCAGAGACAGAGTGGATAGCAGAACAGGCAGATCGACTGAAATACACTGCTGAGGGGAGCAGTGGGTGAGGCAGGAGAGGTCTGCTGTGCCATGTGGGTCACTCCCTGGCTGGGGATCAACTCATGCTGTTGTGCTGCAGATGCTTCACAGTGCGGCGTTCAACCAGCTGTGCCACCATGGAGGCCAAGAAGTTTATTTTTTAACTAGGATTTTTAAGTCATAGGCAGTGATCCCTAACTCAAAGTTTCTGTTTCATCCTTCTACTTTCTAAGATAAATGTCCTATATCTTTTTTTTTTAAAAAGTTTTAGTTTAGTATCTTTTGAATTGCCCCTATGTCATCTCCTGTATTTTTCTAGTACCATCTGTTTCTAGTCTACTGGCAATCTGTTCTTGCTACAAAAAGAACTTTGCAGACTTATTTTTTAAAAACACCCAACTCTTTTATATGTCATAATTGTTATGGAAACAGCATGCAACATAATCATCAATGAAAAGGAACCACCGTGGTAAACTATTAGGTCATCTGTTTTCTAGAACCTACTTAAAATGAAGAAAGAAATTGAAAGCCATCATGTAAATAAAAACTATTGACAAGTCTCTCCATCAGTTTATCTGTCACTTGTGTATTTCTTGCAAAATAATTACAACTGTCCTCCTTTTGTATAGGACTTTATTATTTCCATGCTTACTTCATTAATTCCAATTAACCTGTATCAGCCTTTGCTATAAAGATCTACAATAATAAACTTTCTAAGATGATAGAGGACTTAGTATTTGTCTAGTGAACCCCAGTAATTTTTCAGATGAGAAAAAGTATCAAAATGTCTGCTGTGCTAAGTGTTCATGAGGTTAAAGATAAAAACTGACCATATTCTGGTCTCCATTTGTTTTACTTCAGTGAGTGAAATAGTAGGGATTATAAGGATACATTCTAAAGCCAGAGTGAGTCCTAAGTCCAACTCTGATATTCACTAGCTATATTACCCTAGACATAATGACATGTTAACCTCTTTTTTACATTGAAAAAAATTTATATTTAGTATTAGCCAGCTAGTCTCAGTGTAGATAATCCCAATTTTGTTGACAAAATCCAAAGTATCAAGGTTAGGAGCCAGAATCATATGCCTTCTTCTCTCCATCAGGTCTGATCAGAGTGTTGACCTTGGCTATATCACTATCATAGAGTTTCTTCACAGCCTCTTTGACCTGGCGCTTCTTTACCTTAACATCTTCAGTGAATGTAAGTGTGTTGCTTGTTGTTGCCTATCTTCCTCATGGCTGACTTCATGGTCAGAGGGAACTTGATGATGGCAGAGTGATCAAGTTTCTTTCTACTGATATTTCTCCACACAATTTTCCAAGGATATTTCGTTTGCCTTCAGAGCCACTGTTGCCTTGGGCCATCTGGAGGTGGACATCTTTCAGCTCAGTGTTTTCGGTCTTCAAAGTTTTTGCTTTGGCTTCAGCTTTAGAAAGAACAACAGCTTGCTTCCCTACTTTTGGAAGGCATCATCTTTGTGAATACCAACATATTAACCTCTTTAAGTTTCAGCTTCCTCATCTGTAAAATATGGATAATAACATTACTTATTTATAGAGTTACTATAAGATTAAATAAGTCAGCACATATTTTTACAGTTTCTTCTATTCTCTAAGTAGTAACCACTATTTTGCCCATTAGTCTACCTTAGCACCTACAAACAGTACCTATACAGTAAAAACTTGTTAACCAAATAAGAATGGGAGAAGGATGGGTTTCTTCTTTATATCATCTTTGACTGAGTGAAGAAGTTTTTCAAATATTTTTTGTGGAAGGATGTGACATGTCAATAATTAGTTTTAATTGTAGGAGGTAAGCAAAAGTTGTGGGTAAAAATTTCTTAAACTTTTGTTGATTTACATTAATAAAGTTATTAATTAGTATGTTATGGTAAAATAATGGCTCAATATTTTCCAAATTTAGTTAAAGGAAAGAGTCAACTCATTAGTGAAACCCAAAGAAGATAACAAGAACTTCCTTAGGCACTTCATACTCAAACTGCTGAAAACCAAAGATCAAGGGAAAAAAGTGAAATTGCTCAGAGAACAACTGGGGAGCACATATTGGAGAATTACTGAAATGAAAAGGAAAAGAGATAGATGAACTGCATTTTTAAGTGCTATTGGAAAAAAATAATTGGATCTGTCAACTCAGAATTCTATATCTAGTGAAATGTATTTCATGATTAGAAGTAAATCACAATAGCTATCACTACACATCCACTTAAATGGCTAAAATTTAAAAAAAAACTGACAGTACCAAATCTTGGTAAGAGATTGGGGCTTTCATACAGTTGGTGAGAATGTACTATCTCTTAGCAAACAGTTTAGCAATTTCTTTAAAAGTTAAGCATATGCCAACCACATGACCATTCATTCCACTTTGAGGAGCTTACCAAAGAGAAATGAAAGCATGTGTCCACACATGGGTGGAGTTTTATTTTTGACCACCCAAAACTGAAAACAACCCAAATGTTTCAGGTGACAGAAACATTTAGGTGACTGGACAAACAATGGTATATTCATACACAAGAAAAATACTCAACAATAAAAAGTAGTGAACTCTTGATATAGGCAACAATACACAAATGACTTTCAAAATAATTGTGCTGATTAAGGAAGCCATACAAAAAAAGAATACATGTTGAATAATTCTTCATATATATAAAATTCTAGAAAGTACAAATGAATCTGTATTGCAGAAAACACATTAACAGTTGCTCAGGGATGGAAAGAGGAAGTAGGAATGAGAGAGAAGCAGGGATTACAAAAGAACAAATTTTGTAAGAGCTGTGTTCATTATCTTGATTGTGGTGTTGTTTTCATGAATGTATACATATGTCAAAACTTAACAAGTGGTGTTTTTAAATATATGCAGTTTATCATATGACAATTATATCTCAACAAAATTAGGAAAAATAGAGGGGAAAGGCAAAGTATAAACAACTTTGGTATTTTTACATGAAGGCAAATTATTTTAACAGAAAATAATTTGAGGAGTACTGTACAGAGACAGGGATCACCGCCACTCCCCTTCCTGCAGTGCTTTTGGGGGAGATGGGAGTGATAGCCTCAATCCACCCTATCCTCATTCCTGAGTGGAAAGGTTTCTGAAGGCTAACTGTGTCCCATGTTCAAGAGTCTTGCTTCACAATCAAAAAAGAGAAACTCATGCCATTCATAGCAACATGGATGGATCTGGAAGGGTTGATGCTCAGTGAAACAAGTCAGAAGGAAAAGAAAAATATTGGATGGATTTATAGGTGGAATATAGGAGATCCAATAAAAGGTCAGAAAAAAAAACAGACAAAATGAGCAGGCAAACTATAGAACTGAGATATGCCATGGGGGAGGGGTAGAGGGAGGGGTCAAAAGGGGAAGAAAGAGCAAGAGAGACTATGATGATGGTTCACAAAAGTGTCATTGAAGGGTGTGGCAGATACCAACTACATTTTCTTCTTTAGCCACCTGAGGCCTGAGGCCTGATGACCTGTTCTTTTCATCTTGCTAGGTACCATTTCTTTGTGTCTTCTCCAGATTCTACCGCTAGAGAGGAACTGTTACAGGGCAGGGAGAGGAGCACCCAGAACCCCCAAGCCTGCCCTCTCTGAATGGGTTCTGCCATCCGCCGCATCAAGACAAACATACAAAACCTTT
>JAGFMF010011771.1:2178083-2216653 GCA_019455555.1 Galemys pyrenaicus | reverse complement strand
AACCAGTCCAAGACCAAAAAGCAAGCACAGTTTCTTCACATGTCCCTCTGCTCCACGTGCCTCCTCCAGGTCTCCTTGCTGTTCTCCATCTTCCTTTCTCTTCTCTTCTCTTCAGAAATCTTCTTATCCTCAGCTCCACCCACTTAGGGTGAACCAGGATTTTGGGAACTTCCCCTTTTCCTGGGACCACCCTGTTACACTACCAGTTCTCCGAACTGGAATCCAACAGCACGCTGAGAGCTGGTGCTGAACCAAGAGAGCCTCCAAGGCCCACATGTCTGGTTTTATACCAAGCCTGGCTGTTTAATTCCACCCTCAGGTCCCAGTGACCCACTCCTTGATGATGACCTTATAAATGATCTGTGGTTCTTGGGTATTGTTAGTTTGGAGTGGGGGTTGGAGTTCATAAGCCTATTTGTGTAGTTCATTCAGGACTTCCTTTCCCCCTAACACTACTACCTCGAGACAACTAAGGTAACTACGACAATTCCCTGAAGAGGGAGCTTCCTCGGCCAGTTCTGGCCTGGGGGGTGAAGTCAGGTCTTCCAGGACTCAGCCAAAGTTACTGCAGTTTGAGGTTGTGTAAGAGTGGGGTACAAAGTGCACAGATAATGCTTCCGTTTGCATTCATTTGGCCTGTTACACACATTATCTGGAAATTGCTTAGATCAGTAGCGAGAGGGTAAACTGGAAGATTAGAACAGAGGTGGGAAAGGGGGTGGGACTAGCAGCTTTGAGACTTGCCAAGAATGTGTGCTGAGGTAGAAGGTGGGTTCTACCAGTAGCTCTAAAAGTTTATACAGGATCTTTTTTTTTAAAGATTTATTTATGCATGCAAATAACTGGGGTATAGGCCAGAGGTGTGGGGGGTGAGAGGATTCACCAGACTGGGGAACAGAACAGGCAGACCTACTGAAATACACTGCTCAGGGGAGCAGCGGGCGAGACAGGAGAGGTCTTCTGTGCCATGTGGGTCACCTTCATGAACTTGTGCTGTAGTGGCTGCTAATGCTTCATAGTATGGTGCTTAACCCATTGCGCCACCAGGGAGGACCCTACACAGGGTCTTTATTCAAGGTCTTTATACAGAAGTTACTGCAGGAGCCCCTAGCACTTTGTCACAGTGGTTCTCAAACACGCAGTGTGCATCTATATCAAGAAGACCGGGTTAAAACAAATTGTTTTGGCTCCAGAGGGTCTGATTCTGTAAGTCTCGATGAGACTAGTTAATTTGCATTTTAAGTATTTTCAAAGCAGTGCTGAGTCCACAGACCCCTGTACCCCACTTTAAGAACCACTGCCTGAATCTGATGACTGGGATAACAAATCATAAAGTCAGACTCTGAGCATATATAATATGACGTATATATATATAATATATAATGTATATAATGATATACTTTGATATAATCATAATAATTCATGACGTATATCCTAAGGGTCAGTTCTACATATCTTCAAATGTCTCCCTGCCCTGAATCCTGCCAATTTTAAAAAATCATTTCAGGGCCCGCCCTGGTGGCGCAGTGGGTTAAGCAACGCATCATGAAGCAGACCACAGCCACTGCAGCACAAGTTCGATCCCTGCCTCCAGCCAGGGAGGAGACCCACATGGCGCAGCAGACCTCTCCTGCCTCGCCCGCTGCTCCCCTCAGCAGTGTGTTTCTGTCAGTCTGCCTGCTCTGCATCCTGCTCTGTTTGGTGGATTCTCTCACCACCCCCATACCTCTGGCCTGTACCCCAGTGCTTGTATGCATAAATAAATAAATCTTTAAAAAAAAATCATTTCAGAAGAGGTGACTTCCCAGCCATTTTACACTGTATTACAAGTTCCCCAATTAGTTGATGTGCAATACCAATACAATAGTTAAGAAAATAGTGTGTTTTTAGGTATAAGAATTTCATTATAAATCAAGAATGCCACTATATAGATTATAAGATAATTTCAAAGAATTTGTCTTTGTAAAGTGGGAGATTAGATCCTTCCTTTGTTCAATTACCTTTTGATAAGAGGTGATCAAATCCTGTGGGCTGCAGCAGAACTCCAGGTGTAGCTAGTCTCTTACTGCTGTGAGCAGCTCTAGCAAATTAATCAAAATTAAAGAAGCTACAGTGCCTCTAATTCATAGCCAGATGATCAGAAGCATAGATGAAAATCTAAACTTGCAATTGTTATCTTAAGGCCATGTAGGAGTAAGGTCTTAACCTGTGGGATTCTGATATGCTCTCTTGGTAGATAATGTCAGGATTTACTTGAATTGTAAGAGACCCAGGATTTTCTTGAATAGAAAGAGACCCAGCTGGTATCAAGAATTGTTTGAATGTGTGTGCAAAATACCCACACGTTGGAATTAGTGTCAAAAGTTCCAGTGGGAACGCATTCATCTAGGCTGAAGGAATAATACCTGTAAAGGCCAGAAGGTGAAAAAGAGAATGGACATACTCAGCATGGTCACCCTGCAGGGTGTGGCAGGGGAGTGGCAGCAGACAGAACCAGAAAGGTAAGCAAGAACATCAAATAAAGCAATTGCCCTCATAATCAGATATGCCAGTCTTTGTTGTGGGTATTGTCATTTTGAATAGACTGGTTAAATTGAAGTAGGGAAATTTCAGAAAGTATGACACAAATAATTATGGAGTTTTTACCATATTTATGTTCACCTCGCCTTTGTTTATAATAGACTGAGAAGCAGTATCAGTTAAGTGCGTATTATGCAGGGTAGTTTAAGTAATTTAAAAAAAGAATACTTTCCAGAAAAAAAAAGAAAAGGAAAAAATTACTCTGTATGATGGTGGCAAATTAATTCTGCTATCTAATTTCAGTTATACTGTGTGAATACTATAACTAATAGGGAAAACAGCAAGAATCTTAATCAAAAGGAATTCACTCAGTGGATCAAACAGTATAGATCTTTTGCTAAGACACAGACATTTAGTCTAATTGGAGGAACTATGCCATGGAACTGGTTTGTTGGGTATTAGTATTTGTAAGTTCCCATATTTTTCATATTTGTATTTAGTCTTGAGTATTCAGAGAAAGTGGTGTTCTAATTGAGTTTGCCTTTTCTTTTGCATTTGCATCTTTAGTATCTGTATCTTAGTTCTTGGGGCTGCTGCAATATCATAGACTGGCTGGCTAATAAACAATATGTGTAAAGGCCAGTTATTATTCTGGAGCCTAGAAGCCCATGAGAATGATATTGGCAGATTTGTTGTCTGCTAAGAGCCCTCTTCCTGATTCATAGTTAACTGTCACATTGCAGCAGGTGCACAAAAGCTCTTGGGTCACCTTGAGAAGGGCACTAAACCATTCATGGGGTTTCCCCTCATGACCTAATCACTTCCCAAGGCTCCTGCCTCCAAATACCATCACATTGGAGATTGGGTTTCAACATTTTATAACAATAAGTAAATCAATTTAAACAAATCGCAGTTCTCTGATATATGATTATCAGGTTTTTCTTGGACATGTAAAGTTACATTAGAGGAATTTTATGCTTAATACAATAGAGGGAGGGGAGAGAATCATAGAGAGAGAAGGTTCTCGTTGTTGGCAAAGGCTTAGAGAGAAACCAGAATCTTTCATTCATATGAATTTACTTAATTAACATTATGAAACATTTATAAGCCACATGATATGCCAGGCATAAGACCTGATAAGTCAGAGATGAAGATCCTGATTTCTGGCCTCAAAGAGTTCAAAACCTGAGGCAGTAAGTTATAGTGAAGTATGACAAATGAGTTAACATGTCACCTTAGAGTGTGGTAGAGGTACAGAAAACAGCACCTCACTCATGTTGGGGGTGGAGTTATGGAGGCTTGGGAGGCAAAGAATTCACCCAAGAAGAGATTTTGCTACTTGAATCAGGTCTTTTTCAAGTTATTACTTTAAAAAAATTATTTTATGAAACACTCCAAACATTAAAAACTACAGAAAATAACACGATACCCTTATGACTATTATCTAGATGTAAGAGTAATATGGGTATCATTATTTTCTGTACTTTTGTTTGAATGTGTCATAAAATGTTTGAAATGTTTCATAAAATAGTTGGTTCCAACCCCCGGGCGAGCGCTTTTGCAATTAGATGCTATGAATGTTTTGGAAACCACGTTCCTGGCATACAAGCTCTGACCCTTTTGGCTCTGTAACCTCATTTGGCCACCACTCTGGCCTTGAGGAGTGTGCAGGACAAGTGTTTGAGTTCTTGCTTTGTAAATCAGGAACCAGAGGCACCGACAGGTAAGTGGATACGAATAAATGCTATAAGAACATAGAAGTTTATTAAAAACACTTATATTTGTAATTCAGTCCTCAGAAGCAGCATTAATAAGTGTGTAGTAGCTTCTGGGTATGAAAAACCCATCAGAGTTATTTTTTGTTATTATAAAAGAAATCATATCTGCACATTTATAGCACTTAGCTTACAAAGGGTTTCATATCCAATTTAGAACAGAAGCTTTGCAAAACTGAGATGAATACATGAAACTCATTTTAGAGACTAGAAAACATCCTAACAGAGGTCTGGTGACTTACCCTGTTGCACCAGCACTGGGCGGCAGAGCTCTGGCTTCGACCACACACTTTTCACTGTACCAGGTTTGCAAATTTTCACTAATTTTTATTGAACGATTCAGACTTTCCAAGTTCATTGGGAAAGAGGCCTGATTAAGTGTGCTAATCCCTACCCTCCTAGTCCTGGGGCTGTAAGGCCTTTGCATGGTCAGTGAAGTGTCAGGTCTTTTGCCTTCAGAGCAATTTCTTTCACACAGAGCTGTAAGCGGTAGGTGATGAGCTGAGCTTAGGAGCAATTTTATCTCACTCCTGTGGTGGTGTTTCCCACCTATCACCATTCCTCTTCAGTTTACAACTCTGTAGTTTGTCAGTGTTTCTGTCCGTCTTTCTGCCTTGATTATAAATTCCTTGTACCAGCAATGGGTCTAGAACTTTATTCTAAAATTTGAGTCTATCTTCAGCACCCTGCCAGGAGAAGGTGACTTATCATACTGGAAAATGACTTTCTGGGCTGCCTCCTGGCAAAGGGCTCCAGCTTGTCCAGCTTTGGGGCAGGCCCAGGTCTGCTGGTTCCAGGATTGGTGATGAAGGGCTGTGACAAGCACCCTGGCAGATGGAGCTAGTTCAAGTCATCATGTGAGTGTGGTGTGGTAGGGGCTGCCCTGAGAGATGACTTCTAAGCCCCCAGTTGTACATAGCTACACGGACTTACCTGGTGATTGGGGCCTTCACAAGCACAAACATCTTTGGGGATCTGTACTGCCAATCCATTGGCAGTTGCTACCAAAATAATCTAAGAGGGAGCCAAAAGAATTGGCTGAATATCTTTCTTGAAAGGCTTCCTGGGAGAGAGGCCTAAGCCTAGAAAAGTCTGCATACTTGGATTCAAGTCTTGTTGAAATGTCCTTAGATTCTACAGAAAACTTTGACTCAGTTTTCATAACCAAAAGTAGGGTGCACTCAGGCCCTGTGGGATCAAGTGGCTCAGCGATATAAAAAATCTGGGTTCATCTCCCCACTCCTAGATGTTGGTATCTCTGGGCACCAGTGCTGCCAGCTCCTTCTCATGGTTCCAAGATAATCCGCTCTAAGGCTGCGGCCAGTCAGAGGTACAGGCTTCCTTTATCATGAACAGCAGGTGGACAACTCTCACACATAGACACTCTCACACATAGACTATAGCTCCTCTGCTTTGATCTGACCAGACCACCTTAGGTTGCCAGCCCACCACTCCTGGACCAGTATCAGTCTCTGTGGGAATACCATGTTGTTGGGCTAGACTTGTTTCCAATAGGAAGCTATTGGCCACATGTGGCTACTGGGCACTTGAAATGGGTCTAATCTGAATTAAGATATGCTTTAAGGGCCTCCCTGCTGGCCTAGGGGGTAAGTGTCAATGCTATTACTGCTATGACCTGAGTTTGATCCCCGGCCAGGGAGCTAACATACTTTTGGCACAACAGACCTCTCCTGTCACACTTGCTGCTCTCCTTCGCAGTGCATTTTAGTAAATCTGACTGACTGTTCTGCTCCCTGCTCAGTCTCTAGTAAACCCTCTCCCCCGCTGCCTCTGCTGCCCCAAACTTCTTGCCTACACCCCAGTTCTTCTATGCAAATTTTTTTTTTAGTTTTTAAAAAAGATATACTCATCAAGGATTCTCTGATACACACCCACACACCCAACTATCTCTTTAAAGTCGTTTATGTTGATTACATGTTAAAATAATAACATGTTGGATATTTTAGGTGACATAATTTGTCATTAAAATTAATTTCACTTCTTTAATGTGGCCACAAAAAAATTAAATTTCATATGTGACTTGCTTTGTACTTCTATTGGGTGAGACTGGATTCAGATAAATCTCTTTCTAAAACTGGAGAGGGATAGATACTTGAATAAAATGATGGTTCTTTTGGAAATAATACATTGTTTCTCTTTGCAGAGACTTAAGAGGCATGGATGAAGGGAAAACAATGTGGGGCTATACATTCACTAAGAACTATACATGTGAAAATGTGCTGTGCTAAGTGTTGTGGGGGAAAGAAGCTGCTGACTGAGTAGAGAAGATAAGATATGTAGGCCCAGGAGTGGCGAAGATAATAAAAGCTGTCAGATTTCAGATTCTCAAGAGAGACTTTCTATTTTCTGTGACAACAGGATGCCAGTGCAATCTAGGCCTTGAATGTAGATGGGGTTTCAATAAAAGTAATCCAGTGGGGAGAGCTGGCTTGCGAGGCATTCTAGTGGGGGGAAAAGCACAGAGAAAATGCTCAGGCAGGAAAGTACAAACTAGCATTTAGTTTAGCTGCAGTTGAGGGTTAGAGAAAAAGAAGACTAGGTCACACGGCTAGAAGTTTTATACCCCCAGGTGAATCCTAGTAGCAGCGTTATTCTGGGATGACTGATGGCAACAATCACTAAAAAGATATGGGCAACAGTGAGACATATCTTTGAGCACTTTAGCAAATATGCTTAATGAAGCCAGTTCACACATCTGTCAGCCTTAGGTGGTATTCAAAGTCAGGTCAGCATAGTGTAGTGCTTAGGTACAAGGATTCTGACAGTAGACTCCCTAGGTTCTATACCCACCGATGCAATTTATTAGAGGTGATATTTTGGGAAATGTATTTAGTCTCATTTTCCCTATCTGCAAAATGGGAATGATAACAATACATTTACTTTATCAGGTTGTTGTGAGGATTAAATGAGTTACTATATATAAACTTTCTAGAACAGTGTATATTGAGAATTTGTTTTAAAGAAATTGGTTGGTTATTGCTGACTACACATAGCTAGGCAGGTAGGATGTTAATGTTGGGAGGAATCTCTATTTCCCCCCAATCTGTATATTTACAACAACTATATGTATATGAGAATAATGCACAGATAAGACTCTCCTGGGATGAAACCAGGTTTGTTCCATATCCCCTGCAGCATTTCTAACCCAGTTTTGCTGACATCCACAGAAATTGTTGCAGTATTTACAAGTAAATCTCCAAGTATTTAACAAAATCGCTGCAAAATACACTAACTTGGTCTGAGTGTTTTTAGTGAACTAGGACATTTTTCAAAATGCTGAATTCGGTTTGTTTTATTTTTAAATGACACATCCACATTTATCACTCTCCTTCCTTCCCTTTCACTAGGAAAGTATGAGGAATAAAGCATGGTTTGAGTACAAATTGCTCAAATCCCCCAAGGTGACCCCATATCTTGGGGTATCTTGTTTTGCCCCAGACAAGTTCTCTGCTGTTGTCCAGCTGTAATTATTATTAAAGATTTGCTTATTTATACATACAAGGCTGGGGTACAGGCCAGAGTAGAGCGGTGAGAGGATTCACCAGAGTGGGGAGCAGAACAGGCAGACTGACCAAAACACACTGCTGAGGGGAGCAGCGGGCACAGCAGGAGAGGTCTGCTGCGCCATGTGGGTCCCCTCCCTGGCCGGCAGCAGGGATCGAACTCATGCTGCAGTGGCTGCGGTTTGCTTCATAGTGTGTTGCTTAACCCACTGCGCCACCAGGGAGGCCCTCTATTGATTTTCTAATCTTGGCTGCAACTGTTATATTCCTAGAGAGTAACTGAGCCCCGGACAAGAAACTCCGAACTCAACACGTTCTGCAGCAGACGACTGCATTTTCCAGAAACCGCCTCCTCATCACCAGGCCTGCAGCCAGCTATTCCCCAAGTCCCTGTTCCTGCCTGAAAAAGGGCAGGTTCATATCCTGTGCTGTCCAAACTGACCTCCTAACACTGCAGCAAACCTTTTACGGCGGCCTGGAAGTAAAGCTTATGATGTGGACCCTCGTGCCTTTTCCTGGAAGGTTTTCAGGAAATAAAGAAAACGTGTGCACAGTGCTGCCCATCCACCGGGCGGGGTGGGGGTTGAGTTGGGGTCTTTTGACATCGGGTTGCAGCAGCGGTGACTGGCTTCTGGAGGTGAGACTCAGGACCTTCGCTTTTAGATCCTACAACCACTGCAGGTTTTACAAAAGTGTCATCAGAATTATAGTGTAGGTTATAAAGCAAGAGACCTAAGAAATAGTCACTTTTTTTTTTTTTTTTTTTTTTTTAGCTTCCTTACTGCTTCGAACTGCGGGCAGCCTCCCACCCCTCGCGCACGGGCGGGTGTAGACGCAGAGGCTGGGTGGGATCAGAGGCCCAGCTGTGACTGCTTTGTTCTGGAGACCTGGCCCGCAGCGCAGTCCCGGCTGAGTCATTCTAAATTCTTCTCTTTGTGTTTTCTCTCCGTGACCGCGCAGAGATGGTTGCTCTAATAGTCATCTTCTCTCTCTCCTTTCATAAGACAAAAGAAATCTAGTCTTTGATAGTTTGGATTCTCGAGTCCGCTAAAATATGAGTCAAGCACGTTTCCTGAGCGCTTGAAATAGCTGCTGTGCCCCACCCTGGTGGGAAGTGCTCAAAGTCCGTGTTTCACCAGCAAGTGGCTCAAATCTGGAGAATTTCTTTGCTATTCAGGGTAAAACGATCTGAACGCCGCGAGTGGCTTTTAGGGCAGTGAAACTGCAGTGTATTCCAAGCTTCTGTAAAAAGCCAAGTATGAGGGGGGTGGGGAAAAGAGGACGAGCGAGCGAGGGTGGGAGCGAGGGGAGGGAGAGCGCTTTAATAATCCGTCCTTTAGGAAGTATATTTTAAAATATAAAGTCTTTACGGTGAAAGTGATAGCCTTTATACTAGAAGGGAGTGGAAGAAGCAGTAAAACTGAAAGGCATCCTCCATGGTGTCTGTTTTTGGCAAGTAAATATGGGTCATTTGGCATGGCCTGTAGACTGACATGAATATCAATAAGAGCCACTTTGTAGGTCACAGAAACCACTTTGCACCCATGGTGAGGTGTAAAGTTTGAAGAGTGGTGAAGCTTTAAAGCTGGAAGGTCCTGCCAGAGCTCCAAGGCCAGAGACCCTGGGTTTAGTGTTCGAAGCTCAGTCGGACAGTTCTGGGACTGAACCTGAGTTTTGCATAAAAATGATCTTTTCTCTCATTAAAAAAACCAATTTTTACAAAGGTGATATATAAATAATAAAAGACTCAAAGGAAAATAATTTAAATATTTATTATCCCATTACCTGTAAATAATTACATAACATTTTGTTGTAGGGGCTGAGTTTTTTCCTTCTGTGAATATTTTATTTAAACAAGAACTGAATTCAAGAGGATTAAATACTTACTTGCGGGCCTCCCTGGTGGCGCAGTGGGGGACCCACTGCTGTGCCCTCTGCTCCCCTCAGCAGTGTACTTCTGTTGATCTGCCTGTTCTGCTCCTGGCTCTCTGTGGTGAATCCTCTCACCCCCCCACACCTCTGGCCTGTACCCTAGTGCTTGTATGCATAAATAAATAAATTTTAAAAAATACTTGCACAAAAACATCTGTACATGACAGTTCAAACAGCATTTCTTAATTGCCAGAATAGTGGAATTAACCCAAGTATGTTCAACTAGTGAATAGAGATAAACAAAAAAGTGGTATATCATCTACCCACTTGGTAGCTCCAAACTTTCTAATTTTTTGCTGATCTGATGGATCTATAGTAATAACTCATTATAATTTTAGTTTGTTTGTCTCTTTGTTTCTGTAGTTAATAGGGAGTTTTGAGCATTTCTTCTTATACTTGTTTGACATCTTCTGTTAAGTGAATTTTCTATTCATTGTTTGCTCATTTTTCTATGGATTTTCTGACTTTTTTTTGTTGATCTGTAGGATCTCTTTAAATAATTTAGGTATTATGCTTCTTTACTGACAGGATGTTTCTCCTCCACTCTGTCATTCGTTTTGTTAAAGTACATAATTAATGTAGTAAAATCCATCCCTCCAACTGCCCATTGTTAGGCCCTAAAGATATTTTCCAATATATTTTCTCTTCGATTTATAATTTTACATTACTATTATCAACAGATTTTTTTCTCTTGATATAGCAACAAGAATATATAATTTGCATGTTTGTTAATAAAAATAGGCTAAAACAATATATATTGTTAGGTAACTCTTCATTTTCCAAGATAATGTATAGATAGTCTTCTGTATCTCTGTCTCAGGTCTTTCTCATTCTTGGTAATGACTGCATTGTATTCTTTGCCATGAGCATACCAGAATTTATTCAACAATTTCCTTATTATTGGAAAGTGACAATAATAAAAAAATTATTAGTTCTAGTTCAAGTATTTTTAGTCTATAATAACATAGGCAGAATGTTGGCTCAACTCATTGATGGTTCAGTGAAATATTTGCTTTATTTTGACTTATTGTATCAGGGTGGTCCCAGGAAAGGGGGAAGTTCCAGAATCCCAGTTCTGCCCTAAGTGAATGGAGCTGAGCAGGGATAAGAAAATGCTAAAAAGAAAAGATAGAAGAACAGAAGGAGGGCCTCCCTGGTAGTACTAAGCAACGTACTAAGAAGCAAACCACAGCCACTGCAGCATGAGTTCGATCCCTGCTGCTGGCCAGGGGTGGGTCCCACATGGTGTAGCAGACCTCTCCTGCCTTGCCCGCTGCTGCCCTCACAGTGTTTTTGGTCAGTCTGCCTGTTCTGCTCCCCACTCTGTCTGGTGAGTCCTCTCAGCTCCCTGGACTCTGGTCTGTACCCCAGCTCTTGTATGCATAAATAAATAAATCTTAAAAAAAAAAAAAGAATAACAGAGGAAGGGAGGAAAAAGAAAGCAGGATGGAGAGTGTTACAGGGCAGGGAGAGGAGTACCCCAGATCCCCCAAACTTGCCCTCTCTGAATGGGTTCTGCCATCCACCGCATTAAGACAAACATATAAAACCTTTAATGGAAGGGAACTTTAATACAACTAGGGTACAATACAGAAAGGACAAAGAACATAGTTATTAAGTTAAGCATCCAAAGTCACCCATCTCCTTGAGGGTAGAAGTCCAGCCAAATAGGATTGGCCCAAAGCAAGGCCCAAAAGCCTGCCACACGTCTAAGGGACCTTTCAGTGGAGACCCATAGAAAAGGGTCAGACAAATCTGGGAGGAAAAGAGCAAAATCAAAATCAAGAGGAAAGCTGCCATTGTTAACCTCCCCACGGGTCTCTCACCCACATCTGTCCAAGATCTAACCACATCTGTCTAACCAGTCCAAGACCAAAAAGCAAGCACAGTTTCTTCACATTGTCCCTCTGCTCCACGTGCCTCCTCCAGGTCTCCTTGCTGCTCTCCATTCTGCTTCCTTCTTCCTCCCTTCCTTCTGTCCTCTCTGCAGAATCATCTTTCCCTCCTCAGCTCCACCCACTTAGGGCGGAATCGGGATTCTGGAACATCCCCCTTTCCTGGGACGACCCTGTTACAAGAACAGCAAGAAGACATGGAGGAGGCACATGGAGCAGAGGGACATGTGAAAAAACTGCGCTTGCTTTTTAGTCTTAAACTCGTTAAATGTAAGTAAAAAACCTATAGGGAATTTAATAATAACAACTTTCATGTTCATTTTAATTTTGTTATTTTCCTCCCAAATTTATCTAACTCTTTCTAACCCTTTTCTATAAGTCTCCACTAAAAAGTCCTTCCGACTTGTGGCAGGCTTTTGGGCCTTGCTTTAAGCCAATCCTGTTTAACTAAACTTTTACCCTCAAAAAAATAAATAACTTTAAATACTTAACTTAGTAACTATATTCTTTATCCTTTCTATATTATACCCTAATTACATTAAAGTTCCTTTCCATTAAAAGTCTTATATATTTGTCTTAATGCGGCAAATAGCAAAATCCATTTAAAAAAACATATTTGGGGGTTCTGGGGTGCCCCTACTCTGTAACATTACCAAGTTACTCAAAAATTTTCTTTGATTTTTATTTGCCCATCAATAGTGTTCAAACATGATTTTTTAAAATTGTAGTAATTTTGGTTTACATCATTGATTGTGTATTAAAAGTGTACGTTCTCCCCCCTCAAGTGGTAATCTACCACACCCAATACCTTGAAGTCCACCATTATAGTCCCTTGCTCCTTCCCAACTTGCTTTTACTCCTCCCACTTTATACACTGTTAACCTCAGTTCTCTAGTAACTTTCAAGGGTTAGTTCTTAGTCAAACATGATTTTTATGGCTACAGTATAGCATAAGACTAAAAAGATTCTGCTCTAACATCAGTGGGACCTACCAGGTTTGAATTTCGTCTCTACTACTGAGTTCTGTGTTTTCTGTTTTCTCACCTGTAAAATTGTGGTGCTGTTGCCTACATGATAGGGCCATAGTGAGCATTAAATAAAGGCTAACTGTGAAGACCTCTTGCAGTGCCTGGCTCTGTAAATTACTCTGGGAAATTGTTATTTCAAATTATATGTTATTTCAAAGTGTATATTTCAAATTATGTTATTTCAAAAAGTACAAATACAAAGATTGTTATTTGTGATATAATGCTAGTTATTACTCCAAATAGTCAATAATTTTGAACATGTATCCTCATTATTTCCTCATCTACTTTAGTTCTTCAGTTGATAGTCTCAGACCTTCCTGGTTCAATCCATTCCATGCTTCTTTCCAACCTTTCCAGATTTCCAGTGGAAGACCTCATAATGTGCACCCATACGTGCATACACTTGTGCTAGTTTAAACCCAGAGAGAGTGAGTACCAGATCATGTCTAACAAGTGAGTTCTATTGGACCTCATCAGCCTTGTTGAGCTGCATTTTACTATGCAGGTAAAAACAAAAAACAAAAAAAAAAAAAACAAGGACAGAACGCACTGCTATCTGAGGAAGCTTTCCAGAAAGTATAGAGGGCAGCAGAACCAGTAATGACACAGCAGCTATCATTCCTGCTATCAGTGAAAATTAAGAAGAGGGTGATAATTAGAGACCCCCCCCTATGTGAGGGGAGCCTGTCATAGAGGCAGGAAGTGGGAAGATAGGTGAGGAGGTCTAGGAAACACAGGATGTGGTTTCTGGACTGATTTCCGCTCCCCGCCCCCCCAGCCTTCCAGCCCGCAGGCCCCCTGCATTCCGAGTTTTTACTTCCCAGTGGGAACTGGCATTATTTTCCTAAACTTTATAACTTGAAATAACAAGGTTTGTGGAACCAAGAATGGAATGTGCACAGTTCTTCTTGGAGGAAGCAGAGAGGGAGGCTGGATCTTTTGCACCCCACTGGAGTGTCCTAATTGTCAAATTTCCAAACTGCTATGTTGGTGAAAATAATGGAGTTTGTTCACAGAAGGAACTGAATTGTTACTTTGGTTTCTAGAAAACACTAAAAAATTCATAGTTCTATAGAATAAACATAGAATAATTAAATATTCTGTAATATCATACATGTAACTAAAACAATGTTACAACAATTCCCAGTTGGAGTTGCTTTGATTATACAACTTATTCTAGAAGAAGGTAAACATCTTAGTGTCACTTTTATGCATAAGAGTTCTTGTAGGATTTTAAAAAAAACAAAACAGTAAAAAATTTTTTTCCTTGAAATAATTTGATTCTGTGGTAGGAACACCTACAATTAGGGAGTTTCTCTTTGGTCTAATTTAATACTGTGAATCAGTGGGCTTATTTGGCTGAAATTGGCATTGGGAGCTAAAATTACTAGCTGGGTCTCTATCAGGACCAACGACCTGATAGCGAATGTATCTCTGACCCCAGTTTTACATAGTCTTGTCCCCTGCATATTCAGGCTTACTGTGAGCAGGAAGTGAGGTGAAGCAAAGACAAATGCTGTTATCTACTACATATTGCCTGGTAGCTTGGGTAGGGTCAGAGAACAATCAGATATTTCCACCCTCCCACCACTGATGATGGACACCTGCGGTGCTGCGAGCGTTCCAGGGTGGGCATGCGCAAGTGGGCGCACCTGCGTTGGACACGGGCCTAAATGGGCGGCGTCATGAGGACGCCAGAACTGTGAGGACCGACCGACAGAACCAACAGGACCGACAGAACTGATGAGCAGCAGCAGCAGCAGCAGAGAGAGAAGAAAGCAGCTGAGAGGGTGAGATGCGCCGGGGACCCCTGCCTGCCATGTACCTGGCCACCTCTACTAAATAAAGCATAAAAGCCACCGAGGGCGCCAAGAGTCTCCTTCCTTGACCTGTCTGCCCAGAACCATCCCAAACCTTGCTCCTGTGCCACGCCCCTTCCTGCCGCTACAGCTGGGGTAATGGTTAAAGAGAAAATGCTGTAAATGTCCCAGAATAAATTTCCTACCACTTGTGTAGGGTAAAGGTTGATCAGGTATTTCCACCCTCCCACCACTGATGATGGACACCTGAGGTGCTGTGAGCATTCCAGGGTGGGCATGCGCAAGTGGGCGCACCTGTGTTGGACAGGGGCATAAATGGGCGGTGTCAGGAGGACGCCAGAACTGTGAGAACTGAGGACGAACTGTGAGGACCAACAGACAGTACTGACGAGCAGCAACAGCAGCAGCAGCAGCAAGAGAAGAAGCAGCCGAGAGGGTGAGATGTGCTGGGGGCTGGGAGCCTGCCAGCCTCCCGGCCCCCGGCACCCCTGCCTGCCATGTACCTGGCCACCTCTACTAAATAAAGCCTAAAAGCCACCGAGGGCTCCAAGACTCTCCTTCCTTTACCCCTCTGCCCAGAACCATCCTGAACCTGCCTCCTGTGCCCCCATCCTGCCGCTACAACTTGCTAGAATAGCTTAAAGGATAGCTTACACACCTCTGAAGCATTGTCTTAGTGTTTAAAAAAAAAGGGTGGTGGAGCGCATGATCAACATTATATAGGTAATTTATATGAGACATTCACTTGACTTTCCTCTAACAGCATTCCAATATTTCACATAAAATAGTTCCTAAGCACTAAAAAGACCAGAATATCTATCCTATTCAGATTCTTTCAATCTCAACTAAGCTTATGTGGGAAGCTCAAGTTTCAGACAGTGGACTGAGTGTGAAGTTGTAAAACACTGGAAACCAGGGGCTATTTGTGGTGTGCTCGAAAGGAAGACTGGGGCCACATGCCACTTGATTCCGACAGGGCCATGACTCTGTTGGAAATGTGAGTGTATAATAGTGGTTTCTGCTAAGAAGGGCACTTCACGAAAATACTGAATATAGTGTTCAGGATGCCAGGGTTCCTCAGTCCAACGTCCAGCCTCTCATGGCTTGAAGGTGCATGTGAGGGGGAAACAGGTAGTTTAGGTACTTTTTCAGCTCGGTTGTGTAATCGTGCCTTCTCATTTGCAGTTTAGGACTGATGGGTGACGTGGAACTGCTAGGCTTCCTCCTCCCCCAAAATCAAGATAAAGTGAAAGTAAACAGGCACTTGGAAAATTACTAGCGTTCTTCCTCTTCAAGCCTCATGAAAAAGGGTGGCAGAAAATTCCTTACATTTCATTTCTTTTCAGTGACCTGTCCTGACAGCTTTCCATAGCAGAGCTCCTGGAAAGTACTTCCTGTATTTCCTTCTTGGAGCATGAACTTTTATAATTGGCTTTCTGCTTATGGTTGCTCTTAAAGGCAGAGGCATCTGAAAAGACTTTGTAATGCATTTTAAGTTCCTTTTCTACGAGAAAGATGATTTAGTCTTTAACTGAAATCAGACAGTTACCCCTCTCTATTTATCTGAAGGAGTACGTGCTGTTCCTGAAAGGAACCCATCCATTTCCTTCAGTGTCCTTCCTGCCTTCAAATTTAAATACTCTGTTGATACGTTTTCTACTGGGAGGATTTTATCTTGGGCAGTGATCAGCTCAGAGAGGAGAATGTCATCCTTGTAACAGGGCCTACATTTAAACATCTCTCTTTCTGATTCTTTAAGATGAAGGACTGCAGGAAGACATATCAATGGTTAAAATAAACTGCTGACTTTAACATTTGTCTTGATTCCTTTCATAACTCTGATTCTCAAGGTCATTTGGCATGCCTATTTCCCACTGGATTTGATTGTTGGGTGGAATGACATATTTACATGGGTGTTTTTAAAGGCTAGAACCTATGAAGAAAAAGGCTGGATAAATCAGAATGTGAGCTCCATGAGAAAAAGGGATTTACTTTTTTTCACTGCAGTATCCCAGGTGCAAAAACAATGCCTGGCACAAAATGGCACTCAATAAATATTTGTTGTATTACTGGGAGAAGTATGTTGCTTATATAGGACAAAACTATTTTCAAATTCTTTCAAAATCCATTTACCATTGACTGCCACTTGTAACTTACTTTGAAACTAGCATATCACATTTTTTCTTTAAAAGGTGTTGGCACATTTATTTTTTTGAGAACAAGATAACATTGAAAAAAGTAATATATGGGGCCTCCTTGGTGGCGCAAGAGTTAAGTCTCAGCAACGTGAAGCTAGCAGCAGCCAATGCAGCAGGAATTCAATGGGATCAGGTCAGGGAGCTGACCCACTTGGCATAGCAGACCTCTCCTGTCTCTGCCCACTGCTCCCCTCAGCAGTGCATTTCAGTCAGTCTGCCTGTTCTGCTCCCCACTCTGTCTCTGGTGAGTCCTCTCATCTCTGACAGCACTGAAATGAAAATTTTAACTTATAGTCCATTTAACCAAAGGGTTACTCAATAAATATTGATTAAACAACTGAGATATTAAGACAAAGCATATGTTGTTACAAGGGAGATGGCACTGATAGCAATCAAATGGAGTTGCCCTCCAGGTGGTTGTGATGAATCTAACAGGGAGACAAGACACAAACAAGTATCCTAAGGATTTTAATGAGTGGGCTGTGGAGGAAAAAGGAGATTAAGGAGCCTGACTGAATTTCAGGGAGGCTTTGGGAAGAGGGGAGGACTGTTAAACTCATTCCTGTATTTTGTTGCTTAGCAAAGAGTAGATACTTATATTTGATGAATGAATGCATGCATGCATGAATGATCTCTTCCTCATCACTAAGCCTGAGATGTTGAGTTTAAAGTAAAGAACATCTCAAAATAAATAATAAGATGTTTAGCGGATCAAATGAAGAAGCCACATCTAGACCAGGGAGGATGGGAGAAATTAGGAGTTATGAAGGCGGTGGAGATGAAGAGTGACCTACTGGGAGCAAGGAATTAAGTTAGTAAGAGCACAGAGAACCAGTGTGGGAAGAGTTAAATATCGAATGGAGCTGCAACCAAGTGTGGTGGAAGATGAGGATGGAGTAGGTTGGGCCTAGGAGTGAGGAGGGCATGTAGCTAGGTAGTTTATTGGGTAGACAAGGGAAGTCCTGATCACAGAGATGAGGTACACTGAGCTGGTGAACCCAGACAGGGTGGGAAGTTTGGACAGTGGTGGATCAGCCTGAAGGTGGTGAGACCACTTGACTTCTCTCTTTGGAGGAAACAAAAGCCAGAGGATCTTATTTAGATGTTAGATACTAAAAAAAATCCCAGAGACTTGAAAAGTTGGAATGAAAAACACAGATGGTTAATTAGATTTGGGGGTGGGGTGGGAGATTAGGGAGGAAAAAGAATAAAAATGATTCTAGGTCCAAGCTTAAGTAACTGGAAAAATGAAACTTTTAATGGGAATAAATAACAAAATAGCCAGCTTTATTGGGATGGGGTGCAGGAATGAGGTTGGATTTAAGCTAATCTCACCTGCAAAGGTAAGCATTTGGGGATGACCAGTAAGCAAGTTAGAACCTGGTGATGTTTATAGAGTAGCTTCGTGCACAGGTGTTTTGTTTTCTCAGTGAGGTATTTTATCTGTATAGGCTATACTGCCACATTTGGTGACATTTCTCCTTTCTACACCTTGGTTGTCTATTTTCTCTCACCAAAAGTAACCACTGTTTCCAGTTTCTTGAGTATCATTTCAGAGCCATTCTGCATACTGTGTGTGTGTGTTTGTGTGTCTTCTGCCTCCCCCATGGAGTTCTGAAACTTTGCTTTATCAAAGGCTAAAGAAGACATGTGTCTAGAGACTAGAGAAAAACAGCAAGGAGGGAGGTAGAGATTGAAAAGGCAAATTAAAGAGGAAGTAATGAAGAAAAATCTTAGAGGAGGTGGGAGAATACAGATCAGTAAAATAAGTACACAATTTAGCCAGAAGATGGGGCCCTTTTCAGAGCTAGGAAGGGCAAATTGATAGAATTCAAGGTTTCTGATGCTGAGTCACTTAATCTAAGTCTCTTCAGCCTGGGGTTGGCAGAGATGCATGCATGATAACTGGAGCAAGACGGCAAAAAAAAAAAAGAAGTGAGATCGCCACTGTGGACACTAGCAATGGACAGATCCAAAAATCAATCCAAAAGATTTATTTTGATGATTTATAATAGAAATATCACCAAGAGCAACTTAAAGCTATTTACATATTTAAAAATAGATTTACATAAATGTATTCACATGGTTTTACATTAAACAGTTTTGGTTAAAATGTTACAGGTAGTGTTGAACCAACATAATAAAACATGAAACAAATTTTAAATCACATAAATACCCTCAAAGTACGACTCCAAAACCAATGGAAGATGGTCCAGAAAAAAACTGCAAAAATATGATTTCATAAACTGCAATAAAGATGATTACATCTGGGTCTCAGATTAACAGATAAAGTAAAAGTCACTTTAACCTCAAATGGCAACCAGAAACTTACATATAGACAGAAGAAAAATTGAGAGGTTTTTGTTGCTGACTTGTTTCTATTTTAGTGCAGCTCATAAAACAGAACTTGAAAATTTATTCTGATTCACCTGAAGGTAGGTTTAGTAAAGGATGACGGTATTTGTGGTGAATGGGGCATCATTATTTTTTGGCAGGTTATGTGCCAGTCAATAACCCAGTGTGCGTCTGAGGGCGAGTGAAGGCCACAGCCATGGATCTCACTGCTCCTGCCACTTGGGGCTTTACCAACACATTAACAGCTCCCAGTAGAAGAACACGGTCAGAGACTTGGCACTTCCTGGTCTTGGATGCTGCCCCTGGTAAGGGCTGGGCACTGGCCCTGAAGCCAGTGAGGAATGTTTGGCAGCCGCCTGGGCATGCTTCACTCCTTGAAGTTGCCAGGTCAAATTAGACAGTGGCTGGCAGCTCTGTGGAGATGCTAAAGTTTGAGACCTAAGTGTCAGATATTGCAAGGAAAGTGGACAAAAACAAGTATTTACTAAGACCTGAGAATTATCTAGTTTAGTTGATTAAGCAAAGTTCTAGAGGGTTCCATCTCAGCTCATTCCTTTTAGTATGGCTATTAAGAGTACACAGAAGCCCTCTACTTCATATTACCTGACTTGCAACCAGGTACGTGACCCTAAAGTGTAAGTTCCAGTATATGTGCTTTATTAATAATTAAAAATAGCTAATTCTACCAATCTGGGAACTAGTGACATTTCATGATTATAAGCCTTAAAAATTTGATCCAAGTACAATTTTTTTTTCTTATATAGAGAATGTTTACACATTAAATATCAAAGGCACTTTCAGGTTACATGATAAAAATACATTAATAGAGACAGGATCATTTATTAGGTCCTTCAGTTTCTGTGTCCATGGTGATCACCGAGAGCCCAGTTTTGCACTTCTCCTTTGGCAAATAATGTGAAGAATATGGCACCAAAAATATTAATAGCAGCAGCGATGCAGAAAACAGTTTGCCATTCTACAATAGTGTTCTATAGAGAAACAAAGAAAATAAATGCAAATGAAAAAAATTTTTGTTTGTAGTTCACGTTGCAAAAAAGAACCTTACAATAGTAGCACTATTTGTAAAAGCCTCATGCCAGAAACAACCCAAATGTACAATAGGGAACTGTGGCACTTAATGATGGGGATGTGTTCTGAGGAATATGCTATTTGTTGTGTGTGAAATTCATAAAGTATAATTACACAAAACTAGATGGTACAACCTACTACATCTAGCCTATATGGTTTAGCCCAGGGGGATCACAGTCATATATGAAGTCTGTTATTGACCAAAATGTTAAGACACATGACTGCATTTGTTCATGGAATATTATACAGCACTAGAAAGAATGAACTACAACAGTACAACAACACAGATATATCACATACACAAATGTAAGTAAAAGAAGCCAGATAAAAAAGAGTACATACTGGATGCTTTCATTTATATGAAGCTCAAAATGAGACAAAACTAATCTGTGGTGTTAAAAGTCAGAATGGTGGTTCTGTTAAGGAAAAAAGTCATCCTAAATAAATCATACAAATAGGTTTATGGACTCTGACCCCACTCCAGACCAACAATATCCAAGATCTACAAATCCTATAAAGTCATCATCAAAGAGTAGATCACTAGGACCTGAGGGTAAAGTTAAACAGTCAGGCTTAGGCATAAAAGCAGACATGTGGGCCTTGAAGGCTCTCTTAGTTCAGAGCCAGCTCTCAGTGTGCTGTTAGGTTCCAGCTCGAAGAAACTAATAGGATATTTACGGATTTGTCTCCCTCTCTTTCCCTTGTGTCATTCATTACTTTATTTCCCCTTCTTTTATAAATAAAACCCTTTACTAACCTTTACTGTGTGCGCCTGCAGTTGTGGCTTATTATAAATGCCTTTCAAGCACGTGGGTGAGGACCCAGTCAGGCAAACCCATTTTATATCAGGGTTGCCCTATAACAGTTCCTTTTAATGAGGGTGAAAGAGGAATGGCAGGAAGGGGTACCTAGGTGCTCTGCAAGGGAGTTAATGTTCTGTTTATTGGGTACTGGCTATAGGTTTGTATTAACTTTTAAAACATTCGTCCACGTGGCTACCTAGGATTTGTGCATTTAAAATATACATGCCATACTTCAATAAAAAGCAAGGGAAACACTTCATTTTAAAACAAATAAAATGTTACATATCCTTGGATCCTGTATAACTAGGTAAGTATCATGCCTGTACATTGTCTCCCAAGTTGTTAAGGGTGAGAGGTGTAAAGATAGAGATGGACTCAAGTTCAGTTCTGAGGCCTGGTCTGAAAGACATGCATGGAATTTATTCAGTAAGAGATCATTGAAACAACTGTTCAATGCATAATCCAGTGGTATAAAATCAATAGGCAGTTATCTAATTTACAGGTCATGTGACTAAGTTTAACATCATTTTAAAAATTCTTATAGTTCCAATCTAACCAGAGCACTACATTTGCAGCAAAACAAACAAAACCACCAAAAAACCCCAAAAACAGTAGAATTAATTGGTAATGAGGCAGCAAAGGAAAGGCACTAGGAAGCTAGTATAACGTCATGTATTTAGGGAAAAAGAAAAAACACAGAGAAAGCAAGGAGCCCTTTGTGGTTATACTATCGTGAGATGAATATACTTTGGTGAAAAATAAATCTTACAACTCTTAAATTTTAATGGCTATTTAGATATACTAACAATTTATGACTATTCTAGAGATGGAATTAGCTAATTACGGCATCATTTACTAGGAAAATGTTTGATAGCTTTTAAGGATTCCTATGACAAAGCTTCATTGTGATCTAGGATAAAATAACACGTTGGTGCTTTTTAGTGGTAGTGAAATCTCACATAGTTCCTAGTTTTGTTTTTTTTTTTAACAGAAACTGCCATTTTTTAGAGAATTCTGTTTTGTTTGTAGCAAAAGTGAACCTTGCACACTTTCACTTTTGAAAAAAGATTTATTTTTACTTATTTATGCATATAAGAACTGGGGTACAGGCCAGAGGTATGGGGTGTGGAGAGGGTGAGAAGGTTCACCAGAGAAAGAGTGGGAATCAGAACAGGCAGATCTACTGAAATATACTGCTGAGGGGAGCAGCAGGCCAGACGAGATGTCTGCTGTACCATGTGGGTCAGCTCCCTGGCCGGGGATTGAACTCATGCTGCAGTGGCTGATAAAAGCTTGATAGTACTGAAACTAACCCCTCTGCTATCAGGGAGGCCCTATTTCATTATTATTTATAATCATTCTAAAAGTTTATAAAGCAATATAGTAAATTTTAATTGTAAGCAGTTACAATGGTTAAAACAAATTTTTTCTTTTTAGAAATATTATCTTTTGAATAACTTTAAATACATGTTTTGTAATGACATCCAAAATCCAGTTTAAGTTCTTTATAAACACTTAATACTTTAGGAATTCATGTCTCCATAGCAGAAGTACTAGGATTATCAAACAATAGGTGAAATTAATATATGATAGTATATTGATTTAGGTTCTTACATTGCCACAATATTCCATGAAGATTAAATACTTTTGATGTACCCATATTGAGACACAGTATTTAGAAAAGGAAAAAAAAACCTCAACTCTTTCCTAATATCCTTTTGTATTAAGTGAGAACAAATAGTAATGAGGCAAAAAAAAAAAATAGTAATGAGGCATTGACTCATTCAAGTAAGGAATAAGAAGTAGCAGGAGTGGAGGAGAAATAGGGACAGTATCTGTGGAGAACACATATATATCTGGAACTTGTGTATTTGGTAAACATATATCCTGAAATTCTATGGCTTAGATAGTGTTACTTTGATCACAAAGACAAAGAAATTGAGTCTCTTTTAGAGGTTTAAGGCAGTCACTTGAATATGTTAAACTAGTCCATTAGGTTTTTTTTGTTTTTAAGATTTATTTTATTTATGCATACAAGAGCTGGGGTACAGGCTAGAGGCAAGGGAGGTAAGAGGATTCACCAGAGACAGAGGGAGGAGCGGAAAAGGCAGACTGACTGAAAGACACTGCTGAGGGGAGTAGCAGGTGAGGCAGGAGAGGTCTGCTGTGCCACGTGGATCCCCTCCCTGGCTGGCAGCAGGGATCGAACTCGTGCTGCAGTGGCTGGGGTTTGCTTCATAGTATGTTGCTTAACCCATTGCGCCACCAGGGAGGCCCCACATTAGGTTTTTTTTAAAATAGAAGATAGGGTCTCCCTGATGGCGCAGTGGGTTGGGCAATGCACTGTGAGGCCGACCGGACCGCAGCCACTGCAGCACGAATTCGATCCCTGCTGCCGGCCAGGGGGGGGACCCACATGGCGAGGCAGATCTCTCCTGCTGTGCCCGCTGCTCCTCTCAGCAAGTGTGCTGCTGTTGATCTGCCTGTTCTGCTCCCCACTCTGTCTGGTGAATCTTCTCACCTCTGGCCTGTACCCCAGCTCTTGTAGCATAAATAAATAAATCTTTAAAAAAAAAACCAGAAGATAAATGGAGTTGGAAGGGGTCATTGAGCTCATTTATTTTGATTTCTTGCACAATATAGGGAGTCTTTTATAATGCTGAGTTTCTGCTTACTGATTCTGCTCTTTGCCACGGACTAGCTTCACGTCAGACCAGTCTTGGGCCCACCCTGCCTCTTAGGGCTTGCTGTCCTTGTACAGGGCTGAATGTCAGCCTTGACCAAGCCTCTTGCTCACAGCGTTATGTTTCTAGCCCACAAATATGACTGATCCCTCCTCTGTGCCAGAGCACTCTGCACACATTTCTTTCTACGGCAGTTGTCACACTGCATTTTAACTATGCAATTACGTATAATCTCGAAATGATGAGTTTTTCAAGTACAGAAGCTTGTTATTTTGCCTTTGAATCCTCAGTATTTAGCATGTTAACAAGCACTCAAGAAATGCCTGTTGAATACATGTTTGATTATTTCAGGGCCGCTAAGGCATTAGGCAGTCAATTAAAGTAACAGCATTAAACAGAAAAGCTGCCTATTGTATTCTCATAACTTCTGTCTTAGTGGAATTGCCAAAAATAAGTCACCATATTTTATATTGTAGTCCTTCAAATGTGTGACACCTATTATGTCTTCTCAAGTCTTCTGCTCCTCTAAACATTCTTATTTCAGCTATTCTTCATTCATTCTCACATGATTTCCTAACATCTCGCTTTGTGGATCCACCTCTTGAATAATTTTACATGCCAATTTTTATTTGTTCAAACCAAAGACACAAGTTTTTTATGTGGTATAAATCATGCTAACTATAGTTTTAGTTATAAGATGCTCATTTACGTTAGTTCTATTCTATTTAAAACCCCAACAGTGTTCTTTGAAAATATAGTTTCCTACTCATAAGGCATTTTGCATGATGCTACAAAGAATTGCATAAGAATAAACACTGGGAGGTTTTATCCTTAATTACAATATACTCAACTTTGATGCATTTGTGCAGCTTCAGATGAACTCTTTAGAACTGTTCAGTTTAAAAGCAAATTATCTACTTACTTCAGGGGTTAGACTTTTAGCAATGACAGGCCCAATCATTCCTGGAACAGTGGCAAATGTGTTTGTGATGCCCAGGAGGATACCAGCATACCTGCAGAAACATTTTCGAGGTTTATTATTGTGTTACACATTTTAAGTAGCTTCTTTCAATAGTTACCACACTCTCAGCCTGTATTCTTCTGAAATTTTATGTCTAAATGAAATGTCTTATTGAAATTGGACTAAATGACTAGCTGCTGGAAAATTTGCGTTTCAACAGTTAATTGGACATTACATGGAAAAACATGGTCACTGAAATGTTCTCTTTTATAGTGATACAAAAAAGTGCTGAGATAGGAATTATACACCTCACTATCTAGATAAAAAATTAAATTGTCTTGTTTGAAATATTTTTAAGTTGAAAAACAATTTGCTTCCTGATTATATTAATTTATTGTTGAAAATTCAAAAAAAGAAATACTATTATACTCCCATAGAAGTAAACAACATTTTGCAAATATCCTATTTTTCCATATATATTTCTAATACATTATTATAGAAATGAAATCATATTGAACATACATCACAACTTGCTTGTTCCATGTATTACATGTCTGCTTGTAGCTCAGCCCTTGCACACTATTCCAGAAGTAGACAAGTTGGCTCCACATTGTGTTTGTATTTATGAGTATACATATGACCAAAAATCACAGCTTTTATTAGCTCAGAAACGTTCTCACCTATGTTAAGGGTAAACTTTAGGGGAGTAAGATATTCTTATCTATGCCTAGATGCAAATCTTTAATGAAAGAATTCCTGACTATATTTGGGAAATGCTATCTGGTGATTTTTCCAATACAGAGGCAGGCAGGTAGACTAAGGAAGGCCACCATATCCAGGACCTTCAGTTGGCACTGTCTTAAATAAGTCATATTGGACTGGTAATCAGGACATCTAAAAATTTCTGACCTTGCTCCATCAATAACCATTTGCATGACTTTGGGGCAAGTTAGTGACAGGTTTTTCCTTATTATTCATGTGTTCATAGATGTACACATGTAACATATCTGGTGGTCCCTGCTGAGGTCCCTACATTCTACCAACTATATGTTTTTGGTTTTTTTTTTTTTTTTTTAGTATGGAACATTTTGTGAATTTGTGTGTCATCCTTGTTCAGGGGTCACTCAAATCTCTACATTGTTAAAATTTTTGGTATATATGCTGCCAAAGCAGGCTCTAATTTGTGTGTGTGTGTGTGTGTGTATTAACACACATGGAAACATTCACAACTGTATACAGCTTGATGGACTTTCACAGAATACACATAATTATATCACTAGTATCCAATAATTTTCAAATATCTACTGATGTAAGTATTTTAAAGGATATTTTATAAATGGTTGAACTGCCTCTAAGACTGTATAAACCTTAATTTGTATATTCATTACTGTCAGGTCACTCTTCTCCTACTTAAAAACCTACAAGGGTGATTTAATGCTTCCTGCCAGAACACTGTAACCTGCCTGATGTGCAAAAGCCTGGAGCTGTTCAGCTATTTCCTAGGCTTGCAGTGTAACTTTGGATTCAGACTGCTCTCATTCCAGCTGCTCACTTCTCTCATGCTTGTTCCTGCCACTTACCTTTATTTATACTAGACTCTCTGAAATCCACACTCATTCCAACTAAGCCACTTGTTTGACAAATCTCCCATGAAGGTTTCTCTGTTTAGTTCAGCTTATATTAAACTCTGTCTTCTCATAGTCTTAATTGTCCTTAAAGCTAATTCTTTTTTTTTTTTTAAGATTTATTTATACATACAAGAGCTGGGGTACAGGCCAGAGTCATGGGAGGTGAGAGGATTCACCAGACAAGAGTGGGGAGCAGAACAGGCAGATTGACTGAAACACGCACCTGAGGGCAGCAGCAGGCAAGGCAGAAGAGGTCTGCAATGCCATGTGGGTCCCCTCCCTGGCCGGTGGCAGGGATCGAACTTGTGCTGCAGTGGCTTCATAGTGAGTTGCTTAACCCACTGCGCCACCAGGGAGGCCCCTAAAGCTAATTCTTTTAACTAAAAAAAAAAAAAAAAAAAAAAGCTAATTCTAAGGGTTTTTAGAAGCAATTTTCTAGTTCAGGATTGCTAGTTCTGACCTAATAATCTCCTTGAAAAATCACTTTTTATTCCCTGTTATCATTTCTGGTGCCCAGCATAACAAGTTCATTCAATACATGCTGGCCAGAGAAGTGGCACCTAACCCGCAGCTGTTCCAGGCCCTGTGCCTGGACCCGTGGGGCTCTGGCTGCACTGATTACAGAGTTTTGTCCCATGGAGATTAACACCACTCTTGGGTATCAGCTCCAGAGAAATTTCCTATAAATAGACTCATACAGTGTGTAACCTTTTGGATTAGGTACTAGGGTTGCTAAACATCATTCCAAGTTGTGTGCTATCAATAGCTAGTTCCTTTTTTATTTTTATACATATTTAAAAAAATATTTATTTATTTATGCATACAAGAACTGGCCAGAGGTGTGGGGGGTGAGAGGATTCACCAGAGATAGAGTTGGGAACAGAACAGGCAGATCAAAAGAAATACACTGCCGAGGGCAGCAGTGGGCAAGGCAGGAGAGGTCTGCCACACCATGTGGGTCACTTCCTCTACCGGCAGCAGGGATTGAACCTGTGCTACAGTGACTATAGTCTGCTTCATAGTGTGTTGCTTAACCCACTGCGCCACCAGTTAGGCCCTTTCTCTCTTTCTAATTGAAGAAACTGGGATATTTGTCCTGTAGTTATTCCTACATTAAAGATTTTGTAGATTGCATCCCTGAGGTATCACTTAACATAATTTTACGTCCTCTGTATTTCCTGTACCCAGGTAGTATCTTCATTCTAGATCTTAGAGGATTAACTAGGTTAGGTTTGATATTTTTAACAAAAACCCTGAAAGGTGTTAAAAATTAGCTAACCAAGTAAATGACATTTATTTATTGTTTTTAATAAAAATCACATAGGCATATACAAAGTACAGTTTTTGATTTTTAAAGTTTCATGAGATAATCAGTGCTATTATAAAATAAAATCCTGATCAAAATTAAAGAAACTCGATGTTTTAGTAGTCTACATAGTCTTACTGTGGGATATTATTTCTATCTCAAAGCCTTGGTTGCAGACTACTGATCTGAAATTCTTCTTCCCATTTTAGATATTGAAAAGTATCTGCAATAGATATTGAAAAGTATCTGCAATTGTGTACTCCCAAAATTTATATATTGAAGCCCTAAGTCCTGATGTGACTCTATATGAAGACAGGGTTTATAGGAGGAAATTATGATTAAAATGAGGTCATATGGGTGAGACCCTAACCCAATAGGGTTGGTGGCCAAGAGGAAGAGAGAGATTGCTCTGTTTCTGTGAGCACACATCAAGGAAAGGCGACGTGAAGACACACAGAGAAGATGATTGTATGTAAGCCAGGAAGATAACCCTCACTAGAACTTGACCATGCTGGTCCCCTGCTCTTGGAGTTCCAGACTCCAGAACTGTGAGAAAATAAATTTCTAGCTTTTAAGCTATCCAGTTTATGGTATTTTGTAGGCTGCCTGAATTGATGAAAACAGTACTTGAATAAAAGTTTTGATGAACTTAATTCAGTGATCTGTAAACATATTTTTATGTTCAAAACTCATGTATACATGATACAATAACAAAACCATGTGGCATGGATGTTTTTGGCTTATGCCTGATATGGAGTATAACTTAAATTAGCTTGGCCTAACCTGTCTTTTTTTCCCCCTGTTTTCAGACTTACCACCTTGGCAGCAGAGGAAACTGCAATGCTGCCAGGCCTTTTCAGTGACAGATATTAAGTGCAGATGAATACTATGGCATGCTACATGTCAGCACCAAGATCTCATTCAAGTATTTATATTACACTTGGCCAGGAAGTACCTTGAAAGATTGATGACTGCTTGGAAAACATGTTATATGGACTCAGTCTGTATTCTGTGCTACTGGAGTACTAGAATTTTGTGGGAGTAACAGTTAAAAATCTACCAATTCCCTTGACTCTGGACAACAAAGATCTCTATCTCAATCTACAGAAGAAAAGCTTAGAAAATGCCACATATACATTTATACATTAATAGGAATGATGTTTTATTGAAAAACCTTGTGTTAGAACTAAGCATTATCTCATTTTAATGGTAAAATTGACCCTCTGAGGTAGGGATTCTGAGCTTCATTTTATAAATGAAGAAAGAATATAAAATGTTATCCAGCTGGATTCCAAATCCAAATTAATAGTATAATTTCATAATCTATAACACCACTTCTTTGAAAATATATTATCATTGACTTTAATCTGTAGGAAAGATCAGTTTTCTCAAGCTTAATTTTTTACCACAATTCCCTGTACTTAAAGCTTAAAGGTCTGTGGGTCTCAAGTGTTCTTGTTCTAACTAGCAGAGTGTTACCCACTGAATGGGTACTTTCATTGTTAACAAAGATGAAAGCAACTAAGCAATACTTAGTCATGAGATATGTATTCCACCCAGTTAACCAAGCCACAGGGAGGGAGAAATAATGATCAATAGCATGTTCTGAACCAAGAAATTCTAGTTGGAAAATGAAAACTCAAAGCTCATCTAAAGGAGTGAGTCAAAATATAAAGGGCAGAAATAATTTTGATATATTATTACTTTACATTTTTATAGCTATATAATTTTTAAAATTACACACGATGTTCATATACATCTATGTTGATCTCAGCTATAAATGTGGCACCTAGGTCAGTTTAGAGCAAGTATAGCAGTTTCCATCGCCATTCTCCTAACATCTACAAGTAATCATGCCATCATTCATGTTACCAAACTTGTTTTCCTTCATACCATACCAAGATAAATGTCTTTTCTAACTTGTAAGACTCACAAAATATCTGGGTTGGAGTATATGATTCAGGAATGACATTATCATCCTCCAAGTCAGCATAAGTTTACACACATGCAAGAAGGGAACATGTAACTTTTATGTTTGTGTCTTAAACATTTGGCACAGTGCCTTGCACAGTATTGTTAAATGGCTACATGCATTAATCAGAACGTATGACACTGAAATTTAGTAATGACAAATCTATCTAGTTGCCCATCCAATCTGTCTTTCTCCACTATGCCCAGAAGGACATCATGAGAAATCTTGTTGAAATCCCGATATGTTGGGCCTCCCTGGTGGCGCAGCGGGTTAAGCAACTAACTATGAAGCAAACCGCAGCCACTGCAGCACGAGTTCGAGCCCTGCTCCTAGCCAGAGAGGGGCCCCACATGGCACAGCAGACCTCTCCTGCCTCGCATGCTGCTCCCTTCAGCAGTGTGTTTCAGTCAGTCTGCCTGTTCTGTTTCTGGCTCTGTCTCTTGTGAATCCTCTCACCTCCCTGGACTCTGACCTGTACCCCAGCTCTTGCATGTATAATTAAATACAATCTTAAAAAAAAAAAAAGAAATCCCGACACGCCAAAACATCCAGTGTTTTCTTTATGAAGCTAAAATGATGGTGAGAAATTAGACTGATTTACTATTTTGCCTCTCTGTGATTCAGTGGTGGCACCTTAGTGATCAATATTTTCTTTTCTAAGAAATCACTGATTCTCCTTTTAGTATTTTACTTGAACTGACTTGTGACCATGGTTATGACACAGAAAATAATAAAGTTTACTGTATTATGTACAAGCACATTTATTATATTATGAAGTGTTCTATGTGCACATGTAAATGTGTATTCTAATTAACCCTCAAAATTTTATAAACTAGATACCAAGGACTTTTTTTCCTTTTCTAGCATCCACTTTTCTATTTTTTTGACGAAGTCTCTAATTTCTATTTGTTTATTCTATTTGCATTCATTGCCAGTTTAAGAGAGCAGAGTGGGATACTTGCCAGGATGTGAAGAATCTAAAGTAAAGGAAAATGGTAGGAGACCACCTCTTTTCTCCAAAAATAAATTCATATCCGTTATTAAAAAAAAATAAGTATTAAAATTTTCTGGGTCAAAATATTTACACATTTCTCTCCTCTACTTTGACAACTGGTACAAAAGAATCCTAGAACATTTCCAGAGAGGGAGCTGTAGAAAGAATTTTAGGTTCAAATTTTGATTCTATCATTTACTAGCTATGTGGTTTGATATATATCATTCGACTTCTTTGATTATGAGTTTCCTCATTCATAAAATAGGTCAAGAGTATCTATTTCATACGAATGTTTTAAGGATTAAAAACTGATTCTATCTGTGGGAGTAATCTAGTAATCAAATACTAGATAAATATATTTGCACATTGGACTTGACCATTTATTCATCTAACTAAATGTCTTTTATGAGCAAGCATTATGGTGGGCCCTGAGGATGACAGTCTCCGCCTTACCAGAGTTCTTATTCTAGAATTCTAGGGGTAGACTGACAGTTTATAATGTACTATATGTACCAATTTTATGGGAATACTGTGGACAGAAGTGATGACAATTAAAAGTTTAAATTTTAAAATAACTTCATGCTATATTGTGTCAAATTCATAAGGCAGAAAGTAAAATTTTGATTGCCAGAGACTGGGGGAAATGAAAGTTAGTGTTTAATGAATAAAGACTTTCATGTGGGGAAGATGAAAAGTTTCTGCAAATGGACTGTGGTTAACAATTGCACAAAAATGTCTGTGTAGTTAGTCACAGAACTGTGCAGTTAAAAATGGTTAAAATGGTAAACTTTATGTTATGTATATTTTACAATAAAAAAACAAAGTCAATCACAGTAAATATTTATGTTAGTACTCACGAAGGAGCAATATCCAGATGGTTGATGCTAAATCCAGAAGAGCAAAAGCCTCCCAATGTTGTTGATATGGTTAGGAATACAACAGCCAAAGAATAATTACAACCTATATATCCAGCGGCTACCAGGAATACTGCAGGTCCAATCATTCCTGGAGTTTAAAATGATAAAAAGATAGAGGGTATCTAGCATCTGTATTTGCTTGCTGTACATTAGTATAAATCTGACATTTGATTTTACTGCCACCTACAGTATAAATATTAGAACTGCCTAGAAGACTCTAAATTATATACAGTTTGGTGTGTGTGTGTGTGTGTGTGTGTAAACAGAAAAAATAAGCATATGAAACTAATATAAAAAAATTTTACTATGCATTGTTAAATCTTCATGTGATCAGTACTGAGCTAAAGTTCTACAATATCAGAGAAAAGAGAAAGAAAAAGACTGAAAATATGGTTCTAGGGAGAAGCAATAGTTGAAACAGAACGTGAATTAAAATTCATATCACTTAGAAAGATAAATAGTAAAGTCTGTTGTTTAAAGTCAGGAAAGCATTCCTTTAGGCTTTAACCATTGTTAACAATATCATAGTTTATTAAAGATAGTTAAGGATAAAATATAAACAACATGAAAGGTGTGAATGAGCAGCTGCCATTTTTTCTGTGTGTCTATAGCAACATTATCCAGTAACACTCAGTGGTGATGGAAATGTTGTATTTGTATATACTGACACTGAGGAATTTATATTTTAATTTTAATTAACTTTAATAACCACACATGACTAGTGGCTACCATTCTGGACAGAGCAGCCAAAAAAGAAATCAGATTGAACGTAAAGGAATCTATATCACTTTCGAACATGGAACAATTTCTTGAGAGTTGAATTAAATAAGCAGTGGAATGGGATAGCACCTTATAGTGGAAGGTGCTCATAAGATAATTGAGAATTATCTGAATAGGGTTCTTTTGAAGTGTAACGACTGAGGTATAGTCACTAGTGACTTCCAGGGTCTTTACTTCAGACCTTTAAAAAAAAAAAAGAGTAACTGTCCTAGATGGTTTTAAATTTGCCTTTCTGAAAGCAACTATGAAACACATGATTATTTGTGGTTCCTTTAACTTATAGCTCTTCATTTGATATGATGTTAGTCAAACTTTTCTGACTGAATTTTAAAATGTATTCACTTAGGAAAAGGATGTATACTTAAAATACTATTTTTAATGTGAAGTTAGAATTGAAAACAGTGATTAATAAAATCTGCAAAGTCAGTCATTTTCAGTAAGACTGATGGAGACAACAGGCTATTATATAAGTCTCGATCTCAAAATGCAAGGTTCAGAAAGAACCATCTGTCACAGACGTGCACTCATAAATCATACAGGTTCAGTATGTGAACAAAATAAATGACTAACATCATTTTTATTTTGCCTTGCAATGTAAACATAGAACATAATTGTAAACCATAACAAAATCTGATTTACCTCACTTACCTATAAGGCTAAAAATTCTTCGAACACTTATAGTTGAAAAATTCCATTTTTCCCTTAAAGTGTCAGCAGCTTGACCAGATAGGATCATACACAACCAACAACCAAAATAAGGCAGTGCAGATAAAAGCCCATTCTGGAAAGAAGAAGGTACTGGATTAATTGTGGTGGAAGGAAAGTCAAAATAACACACACACACATTTGTTACCACTTGAAAACAACGGAAATACATAGCAATTTATCTTAATTTGCATATATAGTAAGGAAGTTCATTTTTAGAAGGATTATGTGATACAATTCAATGAAGTTCCTGAGGGACTGTCTCAGAGGGAACCAAACAACCCCATAGTCCAGTCTGGCAAAGGTAATAGTGAAGGTTATTTTGGGACTTGGGCTGTAGCTGCAGTGAAAGACAAGCCTTCCTATTAGCCTATGGACTCTCTCCACTGAACAGTTTTTGTCTTCAATTTTCACTTACATATTTTAAAATTATTTTCATTATAAAATAAAATATAGATACAGAGAGACACATAAATGTACAGCTTAATGAATTATTCTCTCTTTTAAAAATATTTATTTATTTATGCATACAAGAGCTGGCAGTACAGGCCAGAGTCCAGGGAGGTGAGAGGATTCACCAGAGCCAGAGTGGGGAGCAGAACAGGCAGACTTAACAGGCAGGAGAAGTCTGCTATGCCATGTGGCTCCCCTCCCTGGCTGGAAGCAGGGATTGAACTGGTGCTGCAGTAGCTGCGGTTTGCTTCATAGTGCATTGCATAACCCATCGCGGCACCAGGGAGGCCCCTTAATGAATTATTCTAAAGTGAACACTACCTAAGACAGGTGCCTGGTGCTTGAGCCGAGCACAGGGGCAGAGACAACAGAGGGAACTCGATTTTTCACTCTTTTTCTCCTTTAAGTTACTACCTAAACAAAATGAATATACCAGGAAATATGAAACAGAATTTATCATGTAAGTGTGTTTACTTTGTGGGGAATGATTTGGCCATCAGCTTTTTTTGAATCTTGTGAAAAACACATATAGTCCACAGGTGGAAAAAAGAGAGAAAGATCTTTCTTCTATTATTCATTTTTCTTCTGGACAAACCTGAGGAGTCAAGACTAAATAGACTAATTCTAATAAAACAATTGTTTTCATACTGTGAGAAAGAGGGGTACACTGTCAGTGTAATAGAGACTCATAAAAAAGGCAGAGATATCTTATCAGTGATATTTAAATCTGGTAATTATCCCATTTAAGCATCATTAACAGTATAGACCAGCAACATTTGCTAATGTTTTAATTTTGAATTTAAGATTAAAGTTTTTCAGCATAGTTTGTAGTATACTATGATCAGATAGCATATACTTCTAGTTCTACTAGAATTCTATAGCTGAAGAATTTTTTTTTGTTTCTTTCTGATGTTAAGTAATTTCCTTTTTAAATTTCAATCCATTTTGACTTCTGTTCAGTATGATCACATCTATTGTCCTTTGTGGCAAAATCTTACACATGAATAAACTCTAGCAAATAGAGGATGGAAATTTTCTGATCTTGGTCTTGTTCCGCAGTAGGGTAAGACTGATAATTTGTCAGAATTACAGAATTACATTAAAGCTCCAATATTAAAATCTCCTCCAACAACCTAAAACTGTCATTTACACATTCCATGAACATCTTTTAAGCTTTATGTTTAAGGATATGACTCCTTGTATTCATTTATTTAAAAAACTGATTGAAAAATATTATTATATAAAATAATATATGGTCCACCACACTGATGAAGTTGTAAAAAAGAGGGGTTCTAGAACTGGAAAACTAGGACAAAAAGGGTAAGGGTAACTGATGAAAGTAAACTTATATGAAAAAGCCAATTTATAAGAAAGGATCAAGAATTTAAAATTTTTTAAATAATGAAAGATTATAATTTTATAATAAACTTTATATACTTTTGCTTAGAAGAACTGGGGTGTAGGCCAGAGGCGTGTGTGTGTGTCGGGGGTGGGGATGTAACAGGGTCCTCCCCAGGAAAGGGGGAAGTGCCAGAATCACGGTTCCGCCCTAAGTGGGTGGAGCTATGGAGGAAAAGAAGATTCTGCAGAGAGAGGACAGAAGAAAGGGAAGAAGAAAGAAGCAGGATGGAGAGCAGAAAGACCTGGAGGAGGCACATGGAGCAGAGGGACATGTAAAGAAACTGCCCTTGCTTTTTTTAGTCTTGGACTGGTTAAAACAGATGTGGGTGAGCGACCTGTGAGGAGCTTAATAATGGCAGCTTTCATCTTGATTTTAATTTGCTCTTTTCCTCCCAAATTTGACTCTTTCTAACCCTTTTCTATAAATCTCTACTAAAAGGTCCTTCTAACTTGTGGCAGGCTTTTGGGCCTTGCTTTCAGCCAATCCTATTTAGCTAAACTTTTACCCTCAAAAAAATAAGTAACTTTAAATGCTTAACTTAATAACTATGTTCTTTATTCTTTCGATATTGTACCCTAATTATATTAAAATTCCTTTCCATTAAAAGTTTTATATGTTTATCTTAATGTAGCAAATGGCAAAAGCCATTCAAAGAGGGCAGGTTTAAGGGTTCTGAGGTGCTCCTCCCCCTGCCCTATAACAGGGGGAGGTAAGAGGATTCACCAGGGACAAGAGTGGGGAGCAAACAGGCAGATCTACTGAAATACACTGGTAAGGGGAACCGCCAGGGAGACAAGAGAGGTCTGCTAAGCCATATGTGGGTCAGCTCCCTGGCCAGGAATTAAGCTCAGGCCATAGTGGTGGCAGTGCTGAGACTTAACCCTTAGGCCACCAGGGAGGCCCAAAATATAATTTTAAATACAATGCTTCTCAAAGTAAGCTTAAGGCCATTTTAAGTATCTATTGACAAGAAAAAAAAAATCCATTTGAAAAGAGGCTTCTTTGACCTTCTCTAGCAGGTCATATTCAGTGGAGAATTGTTTTCAAACTCTGCTCACATTTCTTTTAATTTTGATTCAGAAGGAAAATGCCTTTTTTGTATGAAAATCTAAGATAAAAGGTTCTTGTATTAAAATCTCCATTATAGAACTTAAGAAAAGATAGTTAGGGTATTACTAAACACTGGTTAGTTATTGATAGCTTATTCTTTCCATAGTTTTCCTAGGAAAACTTCAAATAGACATCAAGTAGAAATTATCAGTGGAATGATTTTTAAATTTGTATGCAATTCCTTGTTATAGTAGTTAGATTACAGTCAGATTCTGTTAGCAGAGAGGTAAGGAAAAACAAGGTTGCTCACAACAAACCCATCCTGTGTTACTGCCAAAGCCTCATTTCAATTTGTGGATATATTTGGGTATAAATGATCTGGTTTTTCAGATGTAGCCAGAGGAATTCTTTAGTTTAGTTGCCTGAAGTCTGAGGTTTGGCCCTTGGTCAATGTTTTTTAGTAAGATTTGAAAGATAGATGACTGAAGATTTGCTGTTAACAGCTTGTCAAGTTGCCTAAGTGCATGTAGTCCCAATGCAGCTGTGCAGTTAGTCTTGCCATCTTTACATTCACAATTCAGGCTGCTGCTTTTCTTGAAGAGCTATCTTTTACTTTGTGTGTGGGCAATATGCCACTGTATGAATATATCATACATCGTTTATTCATTCATTGGGTGATGGACGTTTGGGTTGTTTTCACTTTTTGGTTTTTATGAGCAAGGCTTTTAAAAACATTCAAATACATGTTTTTGTGTGGACATGTTTTCAGTTCTCTTGGAATGGAATTGTGTCGTACAATTTTATGTTTAACTTTTTGAGGAAATGCCAAACTGCTTCCATGATGGTTACAGCATTTTATATTCCAGTAGCAATGTATGCGACTTCCATTTCTGCACCAACACTTGTTACTTTCTGTTTTTTGGTTTTTTTTTTAATTCTCATAGGTGTGAGATGAGATCTCATTATGGTTTTGATTTGCACTTCCTAGTGGCTAATGATGTTGAGCATCTACCTTTACATGGGTTTATTTGCCACTTGTATATCTTCAAGAAATGTCTCCAAATTCAAAACCTTTGCCCATTTAAAAAATGGGTTATTTGTCCTTTATTATGGAGTTGACAGAACTTTGTTATGTTTTCTGAACTAGACCCTTATTAGATTTATGATTTGCAAATATTTTTTTCCTTTGGTGGGTTTTCATTCTTGATAGCATCATTTGATACATAAAAATTTTAAATTCGATAAGGTCAAACTTACATATTTTCCCACTTTCATCACTTGTGCATTTGGTGTTATATTTAAAAAGTTGTTATCTGTTTTACCTTCCTCTTCCCCCATTCTTTAATATTGATTATGATAACTTTGATTTACAACACTGCATATATTTTAGGGATATAGGCTCATACCTCTACAAATGTATTTTATCACATCATACACACTATTAAACACCAGTAATCTTCCACGATAGTCCATTAAGGTTCCTCTCCCTTTACACCTTAAGAGTTTTATAGGGTTTTTTTTTTTAAAAGATTTATTTATTTATGCATGCAAGAACTGGGGCACAGGCTAGCGGTGTGGGGGATGAGAGGATTCACCAGGGGCAGAGTGGGGAACAGAACAGGCAGATTGTCTGAGGGGAGCAGTGGGTGAGGCAGGAGAGGTCTGCTGCGCCATGTGGGTCGTCTCCCCGGCTGGAGATTGAACTCGTGCTGCAGTGGCTGTAGATGCCTCATAGTGTAGTGACAACCCCTTGCGCTACTAGTGAGGCCCAAGAGTTTTATAGTTTTTAACTATTACATTTAACTCTTGATTTATGGGCCTCCCTGGTGGCGCAGTGGGTTAAGCAACGCACTATGAAGCAAACTGCAGCCACTGCATCATGAGTTCGATTCCTGCTGTTGGCCAGGGAGAGGACCCACATGGCGTAGCTGACCTCTCCTGCCTCGCCCACTGTTCCCCTCAGCAGTGTGTTTCAGTCTGCCTGTTCTGCTCCCTGCTCTGTCTTCTGGTGAATCCTCTCACCGCCCTGGACTCTGACCTGTACCCCAGCTCTTGTATGTATAAATAAATAAATCTTAAAAAAAAAAAGTTTAATTAAAAAAAACATTTAACTCTTCATTTAGTCTTCATTTGTTCACTGTCTCAAATTGATTAACCACTCATATGTTGGTAATTTATTTTATAGCTAATTGACTTTTTTAGTGCTAATGATTTTCTTAGTGATTGTCCAGAGATTAAGAATAACATCTTGGGCCTCCCTGGTGGCGCAGTGGGTTAAGCAACTCACTATGAAGCAAATAGCAGCCAATGAAGCATGAGTTCGATCCCTGCTGACGGCCAAGAAGGGGATCCACATGGTGCGGCAGACCTCTCTTGTCTCACCCACTGCTCCCCTCAGCAGTGTGCTTCAGTCGATCTGCCTGTTCTGCTCCCGGCTCTCTGTGGTGAATCCTCTCACCCCCCCACACCTCTGGCCTGTACCCCTGTGCTTGTATGCATAAATAAATAAATCTTTTAAAAAATGACATCTTAATTATAAAAATATATTTAAAATTAATTATCAACTTAATTTCAGTGGTATACAGAATTTTACTACCATTAATTCCATCTTTTTCTTTGCTTTACTACTGTAACAAATTACATTATTTTACACTGTGTGCCCATCAGCACAGGTTTATAATTATTTTTGTTCAGCTGTCCTTTTAATACTACCCTTTTTTTTTTTTTTAAAGATTTTTATTTATTTATGCATACAAGCACTGGGGCACAGGCCAGAGGT
>JAGFMF010011771.1:2159229-2172895 GCA_019455555.1 Galemys pyrenaicus | reverse complement strand
CCCCAGGGAGTTCCCACCACCATTCCACCCGTGCACCATCACCTCAGTCTCTTGTGTTCTTTCTGCCCTCATCCCATTCTTTGCCCTCCCTTCCTTCCCATCCGCCCCCCATGCTTAATGTTTTTAAAAAAGATTTATTTTTATTTATTTATGCACACAAGAACTGGAGTGTAGGCAAAAAGTACAGGGGGAGGAGTGAGAGGATTCACCAGAGATAAAGTGGGGAAGAGAACAGGCAGACTGACTGAAATATACTTCTGAGGAGAGCAATGGGCAGACAGGAGAGATCTGCTGTGCCATGTGGGCTAGCTCCCTGGCCAGGGATTGAACTCACGCTGCAGTGGCTAGTGATAGCTTGATAGCACTGAAACTTTAACCCCTGTGCTACCAGGGAGGTTCCTATACTTATGATTTTAAAGAATGTATGGCTCTGATAAAAGCTATTGCAGTTTTCTGCGAGTATTTAGACTTATAGTTAGTTAGTTGTACAAGTGAGCAAAAATGAAGGAATTTTAGCCATACTGGTATATTTTCAGAACTTGTAAATATTAATTGCATTTTTGATAATCTCAAGTTTTTGGCAAATCACCCTACCAAATACCACATATCCTCCGGCTATATGTGGCGAGTGAAATCAGATTCCCAAGTAACATGTAGTCTATGCATACTTGCCTTTCTCCCCCAACAACAATGTGGTATCCATGCATAAAGTGTCTTTGGGGGGCTGTAGGATCTAGCACCATATGCCAAGGGACCTGGGAAGAGTCTTGTCCACCAGTGCACTGAGTATAAAGACCTTACTCCCAGTTGTGAATCCTGAAGTAGATTGCAAATAGACCCATCTTTCTTAGCTGTGGTCTGGGAGCCTAAGGAGACCTTTTATATACTACTCAGAGGTGAACAAACAATAAGAAGAAAGAGTAAATAAAAGTATAAGTGAACTACAGGATATTATCAAAAGAAGAAATCTGGAAATTATTGGAATTCCTGAAGAAGAGAAGTGGGCTGAAAGCTCATTAAAGAAACAAGGATTGTGGTGGCCTCCAGAGGACGTGGGAAAGGCGAGCACAGCATGCATCTAGTTCGCATTGCACACTTGGATGCACAACTGGGGCTGGATGGCAGTGACTGGAAGTGGAACTTGGAGGGAGGAGGAGGAGCAGTGTAGGGAGGCAGTGGCCCTGTGACCCCAAGCCCTGATGATGGAGTATGACCAGGGTTTTTTTTGAGGCTGTCTCTATATCTGAGTGAAGGTGGACCCTCATGTGATGCTGGAGGAACAGGGAGCCATTTTCATTCCAGCACAATCTGAGGAACTGTTTATGGAGACCACTGTGCTCAATAAGCAAAAAGGAAAACTCTCCAGAGGTGAGAGCCATTCATACACATTATGAAAGTTCTTATCAGAGCTCACATTATTGTAAAATGCCACTGCTGATAAATGAAAATATATCAGGCAGGATGTTTTTTAATTGTTCAGATCACTTGTGCAGTCAACATTTTCAAAGTAAAGTTATTTGAATAGAAATGTTAAGGATTTTTGAAACTAAGAAAACTTTATCTGGCAAACTTGTTCTTCGTAAATTAAGGACAATAAAAGCTTTGGAGTTCACCACTAACTCTTTTCTTCAAGTAGAAATGAAAGGGTGCTAATCAGTAACATGAAAACAAACAACACACTCAGAATACTGTAATACAGCAATGTGGTAATGTATTAACCACTTAGCTCTAGTGAAAGGTTAAAAGTCAAAGTTAAAAAGTCAAAAGTTAAAAATGATAATAGCGCTATTATTTTTTACAATATAAAAGAGGTAAATTGTGACATCAAAAACATAAAAGGGGGGAATAAAAGGGTAGAGTGCATGCAATTGAAGTTGTTATCAGCATAAAATGACAGTTATATCCATGTTTTATGAAAGTCTGATATTTATACAAAGCAACAACCTACATCAGAGACTCCCAAAAAAGAGAAGGGAATCAAAGTATACCACAATGGAAAAACATCAGTTCACAAAGGGAAATAGAGAGGAATAAAAAATAACGGTACTTTAAAGCTTCCAAAAGACAATTAATAAGATGGTATTAGTAAATTCTTACTTTTTAATAATTAATTGTGGGCAATTGGATTAATTTTTTCAATAAAAAAGCATATCAAAACTATACTTTCTTTTCTCTCAGATCAATTTGCAGTATTTCCACATTGTAAGTTATATTTCATGGGGTAGTCTTCATTTATAAAAACATTTATAATAAAGGGGCCTCCCTGGTGGTGCAATGGGTTAAGCAATGCACTATGAAGCAAAACTCAGCCACTACAGCACGAGTTTGATCCCTGCCGCCGGCCAGGGAGGTGGCCCACATGACACAGCTGACCTCTCCTGTCTCACCTGCTGCTCCCCTCAGCAGTGTGTTTCAGTCAGTCTGCCTGTTCTGTTCCCCACTCTGTCTCTGGTGAATCTTCTCAACACCCACATCTCTGGCCTATACCACAGTTCTTGTATGCATAAATAAATAAATCTTTTTAAAAAATTAAAGATGACGTTTTAAAGTATTACTAGGAGAAACTATCCAAGAATCCATATTAAAAACAAAAAATACCTTAAGTTTTCTTTTTCCTTTAAGCATCATGTCAAAGTTTGTTTTTAAATTTTTTTTTTATTTAAGTACCATTCGTTTACAGTCTGTTAATGTTTTCAAAGTATAATACTTCCGCATTGGGTCCCCAAGGTTTTTGTTTTAAGATTTATTTATGCATACAAGAGCTGGGGTACAGGCCAGAGTCCAGGGCAGTGAGAGGATTCACCAGAGAGAGAGTGGGGAGCAGAACAGGCAGATCTATCGAAATATACCGCTGAGAGGAGCAGCGGGCAAAGCAGGAGAGGTCTGCTGTGCTAAGTGTGTCCGCTCCCTGGCCAGGGATTGAACTCGTGCTGCTGTGCCACAGATGCTTCACAGTGCGGTGCTCAACCCACTGCGCCACCAGGGAGGCCCAGGTCCCCAAGGTTTTAAGGCAGTGTTATCCATTAGAACATTCTGTGATGATGGCAATGTTTTATATCTACAATTCCCAATATGGTAAAGAGCAGCTTTATGTAGCTATTAAGCCCTTGCAATATGGCTAGTGTAAGAGTGGAATTTTAAATTAATTTAAATTAAAATTTAATAGTTACACCAGGTTAATGTCTATCATAATGGGCAACAGAGGTTTAAGGTAAGATCTTAATAAAGTACAAAATAGCTTTTTGCAGTTTTCTAGACCTAGAAATTAGTCTCTAGCTACTGTTTCTAAACATTATTGTCACAAATTATTGTCTCTATCTCTCTTGCTCTCTGTCTCCCTGTCTCTCTCCCACCATGGTTTAACTATACCTACATGTTGGCAAAAACATTATGAATTTTCTTATCAGAGCTTACAGTCTTCTAAAATGTCACTGCTGGGCCTCCCTGGTAGCACAGCAGGTTGAGCTCCACACTGTGAAGCATCCATGGCATAGCAGTGGGAATTCGATCCCCAGCTAGTGAGGGGACCCACATGGCGCAGCAGACCTCTCCTGCCTCGCCCGCTGCTCCCCTCAGCAGTGTATTTCAGTTAAGCTGCCTGTTCTGCTCCCCACTCTGTTTCTGGTGAGTCCTCTCATTCCCTGCACTTCTGTCCTATACCCCAGTTCTTGTATGCATAAATAAATAAATCTTAAAAATAAAATAAAATAAAATTTCACTGCAGATAAATGAAATTACATTGGGCAGATATCTGTTAATTTTCAGATCATTTATGCAGTCAACATTTGTGATGCAAAGTTATCTGAATGGAAAGTACTGATTTTTCTCTTAGCTGATAACTTAGAAAGCACTCTAACCGGAATCCCTGCTTACCTGTTTCTTTTCTTCCTTCCACACAACTGTCAGTGTGAGTTACCTAAATTAAAACCTCATTCTGTCACTTCACGCTTACAAATAATTCATGGTGTCTCAGTGCCTAAAGAATAAAAACTAAGCTCCTTATTGAGACATACAGAGCTCTCTAGGATCTGACTTCTGCCTGTCTCTATATCTCTTGTCGCTCTACCTTTGCTTTTCACATGTCAGAAATATCTAATTGCTGTACTTCCTGGCCGGTACCAATTTCTTCTATACCTTTGCTTACATCATATTCTTGGTTTAGAAAGCCTGCACATCTCTCACTCCCCCAATTTGCCTGATTAGCTCTAATTTCCTTTTCAAAACTCTGTTCAGACTTACCAGTGAGAAAGAAAAAAGCAGCCCCTGGCTGTTGCCACCTGAACTGGCCTGTTTCTAACAGCTAGTCCATGGTGTTCTTCCACTGAACTTGAACAAAGTCACTATAGGCATGATGAAAAGAGAGAAAAATAAGACCACTCCATAATCATGTCTGAGTACAGACAAAACCAAGAATGCTATGAACCACAAAAGAAGGAAACACTTTCCTTTCCCAGCTAATATAAGTGACCTCTGCTTCTTTACCACTTATAGCTTTAGCCTACCTTTCTAGATTAAAATGAAGATAATCAGAGAATTCCTACTGCTTTCCAACAGCACCCATTTCAGTGCAAAACACTGATTCTTTAAACCCTCACTAAAATCTTAATGCATATCTAAACTAACAAGCTCCTCTCTCAACTCTATCAGAGGTCACGTGGTTCTACATGGTGTACTTTCTCTCATTGCAACAAACCAAAATACCCAACTTTGTTCAACAATAGATGTGTTCCTGAAGGTCTTTGATCAGAAGGCATCGATAGCTAGAGTATAGTAAGCTTGTAAAATGTTTAAAGAATGAATTCAGTACAGTGGATGACATATGATTTAAAGGTGAAGTTTTATGTAACACATCATTATCTTAGGATGTTTTCAACTACATCACCAGGTTAAGAATGTAATTTGGGATTCTAGGAAACCTAATCCTCTAAACTTCTCTTGCTTCTGAATATTCAATTTTCTGAAGTATACAGAAAAACTAACCTTAGGTTTTGATAATGGGCAGGTTTAGACACATATAAAGGTAGGGAAATCTTTTAAAAAAAAACCTAAAGAGACAAAAAGTTTTCTAAGTCCATAAAAATAATAAAAATTAAGTGTTGTATTGGAAAAAGCATGACGTTTACCAATATAATGAGAAAATGTGACAAAACATACCAAGTTGTATGTAGCAAAACTGTTCATAAGGTATAAAATTCTTTTTATCTATCCCTTAAAGGGAAAAAGTAGGTGAGTCATTTAATAAACATCCTGGAGAAAATTAATATCTCAAAGTAACTTTATTACATTACTGATTTCTTTTAAGTTTTTACCAACCTTTGGCAAAAACCAAGAGATGTTGTATTTCTTAAAGTTCAGAAGCTTACAGAAAGACATTTGTAAGAAAATATAAATACTCAAAAAGAAGTGAGAATGAATAAATGCTTTAATGAATACCTGGCTTTACTATATGTAAAAAGTGAAAGCATATGAAATATTTTACATTCTTAAACTACTAAAGTAACTATGAAACAAATAAGAATGTTTAAAAAAAAGACTATGTCTTTAAATTTTTACAAAATGTTAAAGAAAAGACTATATATTTAAGTTTTTATGTTCTTTTTACTGTCCCCAAAAGACAAATATTTTATTTTCATGGTTTTAATATTGAAATATGACTGATTTTTATTTCTGACTTATAATTGTGCTTAATTAGGTGATAAAAATCTATCTTTAATAAGATATATGTTTTTTCCTAAAGATTTACTATAGAAGAGCAGATATATATCCTAGTTTATTATTACATATCATAATAGATATGCTATCCTAATTAATCAGTTTAATTTAAAATATAGATAAAAACATACTAGTTTTCTAATAACACTTAGAATGTAGCTATATAAAATTCCTCTCACAATACATTTTTAACAAATTAAGAAGAACAAGCTTAACACTCACTTGATAATTACTCAGAAAGTTTAAAGTTACTTAAAAATGTAAATACAATTTTTAGTAGATTTAATCGAGGTTATATTGGGTTTTCTTATGCAAAACAAACACTTATATTTATTTCATTTGCTCTACTTTGCCTAGAGCACATGCAATAGAAATATCTATTTAAAAAATTGGTATCAATTCTGAGAAAAAGATTCTGAAATTATATTTACATTGTGCCACAGTCCATACCTGGTTTCTTAGTGATGAAAGAATATATTCCTTTTCAGACTGGGAGATTGTCTTGTGAGTTTCCGGTGCATCACTAACTAACCAGAACCATAAAATAAACCAAATGATTCCAATGATACCTTAATAAAAAAACCAAACAGTTAAATAAAATTAGAATGCATGTCTGAAAATTATGTAACTAAAAGTCAATGTAAAATTGGTTTTAGTTATTAAAAGAAGTTGAAAGTTATTAAAAGAAGATGAAATTCTGCTATTGGCAACAATATGGATGAACATAAAGGGTATTATGCTTAGTGAAATGTCAGGTGGAGAAAGACAAACACCATGATTTCATTCATATGTTGTATTGAAAGAAACAAAACAAATGAACAAACTAATTAAAACAAACTTTTAGACTATAGGAACAAAATAGTAGTTACCACAAGGGAAGAGGGGCAGGTAAATCAAGTAAAAGGGGCTGACTTTACGGTGATAGACAGAAACTAGAATTCTGGTGGTGAACATAAGGTAGTGATAAAGATATTGATTTTAAAGGTTGTACATCTGAAATTTATATGTTATAAACTGATATTGCTTCAGTAAAAAAAGTTGGTTTCAGTTTACTTTTAGTTTTAAGTTATTCTCAAAAATCTTTAATGGGATAATGCTATCTGTATTATTTCTTACACATTTTTTGCTTTTTTAAAAATTGGATAAATTCAACACGCAACATGACATAAATTTAAGGAGTATAGTTGTTAACCTAGCTACATTTATACTTTGCAGTGTGGTTGCTGTTGTTTTCAATTTATCATAGGATATACTTATATTACAATATTAGAACTCTTTGGCTTTTTCAGTACTTGTTACATATTTGTACCCTAAACACCATCATTTATATCCCCAGTCCCTATTTCCTATATATTTTGAAGAGAACAGATTTTTAACCATATGATCTTGACTACGGAGTGTACCAGACAAATCTTTTAAAAAATGAATTTCTATAATCTATTATTTTCATAGGTATCTGTTTTTGTTTATTGTTTTGATTATAGATGTATCATCTTGTAAATGGATTGAGAAATGAAAAGCCCTGGAACTAAATAAAAAATGATTAAAACTACCAAGTGAGAGCATTCAATTTATTTAGCATGAGAAGAAATATTTTCAAAATATATATATCTTTATAATATCTAACAGGGATTTTTGACAGTAAGTATAACATCAGGTCATAACTTGGTTAGGTTATTTTAAAGTTATCAACTTCAAAAACAGGTATTCAGTAAATTTTTTTTTTTATTTTTAGTAAATATTTTTAGAGCTTTGTGGTTTAGAAAGTTATTAATTCACTGAATTGGAATATATTTTTTCTTTTTTCTTTTTTATTTATTTTTTAATATTTATTTATTTATGCATACAAGCACTGGGGTACAGGCCAGAGGTGCGGAGGGGTGAGAGGATTCACCATAGACAGAGCAGGGAGCAGAACAGGCAGATCAACAGAAGTACACTGCTGAGGGCAGCAGCGGGCACAGCAGGAGAGGTCTGCTGTACCATGTGGGTCCCCTCCCTGGCCGGCAACAGGGATCGAACTCGTGCTGTAGTGGCTGAGGTCTGCTTCATAGTGTGTTGCTTAACCCACTGCGCCACCAGGGAGGCCCGGAATATATTTTTTCTAACTGATTATTAGACTGTTATTGATTTTTGGATTTGTTATATTATAACTTAGGTTATTTTTTAGTAAACTTACCAAAAAAGTAGAAGACATAAGTCCAGTCCATATAAAGGCAAATTACTCCACTAAGAGGAAGAGAAATTACTGTTCCAAGTTGTGCTCCTAGAACAACAAAGACTTATCAACTTTGGAGGGAAATGAATAAAGAGGGAACAGATCTACTGCTTAAAGAAGATGGTAATAGATAATGGAAAAGAAAAAGAATAATTAAATCTTACAGGAGCTGAATTAGTTACACACATATATAAATCATCCATTCTCTTAAAGGATCATTTATTAGAAACCCCACAATATGTAAAATGTATGCATTAATATGTAGTTACAACTATGCAGATATTGATTGATTAGAAGGTATTAATCAATATAAAACCATAATGAGCTAGTAAAATGCCATATATGTTAGAAATCTAGGTATTTGAAGAGAGGTTCAAAGTTGGTCTCCAGGGCTAATAAACATAGTATACCTGATGAAATAAAAATGAAGCTTTTAATAAACTAATTTACCCAAAATATATACAAACAATTATTTCAGATAAACGAATAAGGAAATTCATTTTACCCATCAAACATAAGATATCTTAGTAGGTGGGAGGAGTAATAATCATCAGATATTGTTTCTAGCCTCAAATTTTTAGCTCATCTAGGATATAAATATAAACAAGTAATCATTACATGTTAGAAAGTGTTAAGTGTCACAGAATAATTTGGAATTTCAAACTGAGGACAAATCTCTGACTTCCAGATATCAGGAAAAGATGGTACTACTGGACTTTATTTATTTTTAAAGATATATTTATGCATACAGAACAGGGGTATAGGCCAGAGGTGTGGGGGGTGAGAAGATTCACGAGACAGAGTGGGGAGCAGAACAGGTGGATCTACTGAAATACACTGCTGAGGGTAGCGGGAGAGACAAAAGGTCTGCTGCACCATGTGGGTCACCTCTTCTGACCAGGGATTGAACTCATGCTGCAGTGGCTGTGGATAGCTTGATAGCGCTGCATCTTAACTCCTTGGGCCACCAGAGAGGCCCTCACTACTGAACTTTAAAAAGATGAATAAGATTTGGTACCACAGAAACAAGGTAAAAAAGAATATTGACAGATGTAACAGTATCAGCAAAAGAATGAGTGTAGGAAAGTAGACAGCTGATCTACATACTTCATTTGGGTAAAGGAAAGGAATAGAAGAGAAAGGCTGAAAAACAGGTTGACTAGTTACTGAATATCTACTCCATGTCAGATACTGAGTAGCAGGGACAAAGCTAGCTGAAATGAAGTGAAGACTGTAAAGAATGTGAAGTCCCTAGTTTGAATTTAGATTTTACTCAATAGGTACGTGGTTGCCAGTTCCTATCAAATTTCTTATGTCAATCTTTACATTGCTACAACAAATCATCATAACTGGATCATGTCTCCATCTTGATTAGAAACATCTCAAGTCTCCCCATTATATTCTGGGAGGAAAAAATTTACATTCCATCCTATGGCCTGAAAGACCTGAAATGATCTGACTCTTTTTCTATTTCTTTGACCTCAACTTATGCCATTATTCTGATTATATATTATGTTCTGGCCACCCACACTGTTTGTTCATCACTTTGAACCCTTATATTATTTCATTTCTGAAAGCCCTAGTAAATGCTGTTCTGATTGTCTGGAATGCTCTTCTCTTTGCTCTTTGCATGGTTGATTCCTTCTTACCCTTTGGATTTTCGCTAAAACTCACCACAGAGAAGCCTTTCTTAAACACTGTATTTATAAGCAGCTAGATCATTAAACCAATAGAAGAAAGATTAGAAGTTCTTATATGATCTGTTAAAATTAGAATTCAAATGTAAAGTGCATGCTTTCTATAATCTACACCAAAATGATTTGAAATAAATGGATGGAAAAAAGATGTTTGAAGGGAGTAGCTGAAAGTCATGATATGCTCACCAGGCAGTCAAACTGGAAATTATAATTTAAGAACAGAAGTGCTCAATTTTACAACAACTGGCCTCAGGAAAAGAACAACATAACATTCTCTATATGAACTTCTGCAGAAACAGCATGCTTTGAAATCAATGTTGTCAGATGGAGAAATGACGAGTCAATTAAGCCAGATAGCTATATGTAAAGCCAAAGAGAAAAATTAGTAATAAAGTTATAATCCCAAAACTTTATTTTCCTCCAAAGGAGGCATCTGACAGTGCATGATTCTGGATATGTAGGCAACTTTCCCACGAGATTGATATAAACATAAATTGTGGCAAAAATTTTTATAAGAATAGTTATCTCACCTGCATATGAAATACTAAGAAGCTTGCTTCTTTCAAGAGGAGGAGCCCAAGAAGACCACATGGCGTGCATGGCAGGAAATGTAACACCCTAAAGAGGGGGAGAAGATATTTCTGATGAAATCCAAAGTAGTTAAGTGTTTTAAATTCAGCTGAGTATTTCATTGCAAGAGAAATTTCTGATTAACAGACAAATCGGGTTCTATGAAGTGAGATGTCTTTACAGTGTCAATGAAAAATACTTCATAACAAAGTAACTTCAAAATCTGAACAAAGATTTGTGGATTCTGTCAAAAGGTTTGAGGACTGCAAGGTAAGGGTTACAATAAATTTAAAAGAGGGGCCTCCCTGGTGGCACAAGGGTTAACACCCGCACTATGAAGCTATCTGTAGTCACTGCAACATGAGTTCAATCCACCCCCCCTAGCCCAGTGACCCACATGGCTCAGCAGCAGACCTCTCCTGCCTCACCCGCTACTCCCCTTAACAGTGCGTGTATTTCAGTCAATCTGCCCGTTCTGCTCTCCACCCTGTCTGGTGAATCCTCTCACCTCCCACACCTCTGGCCTGTACCCCAGTTCTTGTATGCATAAGCAAATGAATCTTAAAAAAAAAACTAATGAATTTAAAAGAATATACTGAATGGTGACAAATGGATCACCTACATGGTTAATTTTACTCATCCATGTTATTAATGGCCTGAAAGAAATGAAAATGTTACCAACATATAAATTTAAAAAATACTGAGCTATTAATTCAGATTACTAAAGAGAATTTAAATTGACTTGAACAATAGAAAAATTGGTTATAAAAAGGATAAATTCAGTTATATTGCTTATAGTCTTTTTCCCCTGATGATAATTAGTTTAGTAAATGCTAATCAGTGATTATGTTAGGACAGTGGAACAGCGGAGGCAAGGAGGTACACAGAGAAGTAGGAGTAGGAGAGAAGGAGACATCACAGGAGAGTGGGAGGGAATAGATTTTGGAAAATTTACAGATTCAAAGCTCTCTTTCATCACTCACTATGTAGTCTCAGAAAGATTAGTTAATCTCTTGAACTGTAGTTTTTTAAATCTGTAAAACAGAACTAAAACTTAACTTGTATAATTTTTGTAAAGATAAGTGGGCACTAGTACTATTATTAATAGAGAGAAGAATATAAGCTTAAAACTTTGTACTTTATGCTGATTCTTCAAAAAGTGCAAAGAAAGATAAACCAATGGAAAGTAAAAATTATTTAGGCGGCATTGTAAATCGCTAAGAACCATTATCATAAAACACCTACAGAATGAGTCAATTATAGAATAAAAGTTAAAATATCTGGAAATGTTCATAGAGGTTTGTGGGAAACTTTATTATAAAATTCTAGGGACAATGTAGGATGTTTATGGTGAATTAGATGCTAGACATCAAAGATGCTGACAGGTCATGAGACAATGTACATGAGACAATGTACATGTGATACATATAGGAGGAACTGAGAAATATAAAAGAGCCTAAAAATAAGCACAACTTAGATTCTATTTAGAAATAAAGTGGTAACTTGGGATAGCAGTAGTATTACAATCAATATACTAAGATGTTAAAAAATATGGGAATACAGGGCCTCCCTGGTGGCACAGGGGTTAAAGACACAGCACTATCATGCTATCGCCAGCCACTGCAATATGAGTTTGATCCCTAGCAAGGGAGATACTCCACAGGGTGCAACAGACCTCTCCAGTCTTGCCCGCTGCTGCCCCTCAGCAGTGTATTTCAATAGATCCACCTGTTCTGCTCCCCACTCTCTTTGATGAATCCTCTTATCCCCTACACCTCTGGCAACACCCTACTTCTTGTATGTATAAATAAATAAATCTTAATACATTCAGCAAAGAGATCAAAATCAAGATCAGAATAAAACATACCATAATTAAGCATATATTTCTATAAGACGACGACTCTGGTGATGTAATCTGGGGGGTATTTTCATTTTGTAGTCAAAAAGGGATTGAAAAGGACAAAATAAGAATGTTGAACAAAATAAGAATTTTCAGATGAGTGATAAAATCTTCAATTTAGAAAGTACTTCAGGGCCTCCCTGGTGATGCAGCGGGTTGAGCGCCGCACTGTGAAGCATCCATGGCACAGCAGCACGAGTTCTATCCCCAGGGCCAGGGAGGGGACTCATATGGCGCAGCAGACCCCTCCTGCTGCGCCCCCCTGCTTCCCTCAGCAGGGTACTTCAGTCCATCTGCCTGTTCTGCTCCCCTCTCTCTCTGGTGACTCCTCTCACCTCCTGCGACTCTGGCCTGTACCCCAGCTCTTGTATGCATAAATAAATAAATCTTTAAAAAAAATAAAAAGTACTTCACAATTTCCAAACCATTCTAGCAATTATTTCACATTTTAACTGTGACTGAAGATGGAGCAGCTATTTTAGCACCAGTTTTTAAAAATGATAGAACTTAAGTCTATAGACTAGGACTTACTAAGGTTTCATTAATAGTTGCAGTGGCATTATTATTTAAACTCTTGGGGCCTCCCTGGTGGCACAGTGGGTTAAGCAACGCACTATGAAGCAAACCGCAGCCACTACAGCATGAGTTCGATCCCTGCTGCCGGCCAGGGAGGGTACCCACATGGCGCAGCAGACCTCTCCTGCTGTGCCCGCTGCTCCCCTCAGCAGTGTACTTCCGTTGATCTGCCTGTTCTGCTCCCCGCTCTCTGTGGTGAATCCTCTCACCACCCCCCACACCTCTGGCCTGTACCCCAGTGCTTGTATGCATAAATAAATAAATCTTTAAACAACAACAACAAAAACTCTTATAACTTCCAGTCCAGTGTTTTTTAATAGCATGAAACATTTTAATCTAAAATAACCTTGATGTTAGACAACTAGCCCAGAGGCCACTTGCTTGCTTGGGTTAAAAAAATAGTTAAGAGACAGGCGTAGCAGACCTCTTCTGTCTTGCCTGCTGCTCCTCTCAGCAGTGTATTTCAGTACATTTGCCTGTTCTGCTTCCCACTCTGTCTCTGGTGAATCCTCTCACTCCCCATACCTCTGGTCTACACCCCAGTTGCTTAAATAAAATAAATAAATCTTTAAAAAAAATAAAGTATTAAAAAGTTTGAGAGCAAAATAAGCCTAATGCTTCAGTTTCAAGAGTGGAAGTTCAAAGTTAAAAATGGAAACATTTCATTAGATAAAGATGGAGGGACATATAATAGGTGTTAAAGAGTAGAAAGGAAAAGAATGATAAGGAATTAAAATTTTTTTATTCTGTTTTTTCCCTTTAATTTATATATATTTGACATCAGTTGTAATCCCCATGTATTCCCCATCACCATATCACCAGAGCACCATCACCTCAGTCCCCCGTGCTCCCATCTTCCCTCAACCCTCCTCCTCCTCCCTCCCCACCAAATGTCCCAATTTGTCCTTGTCTTTTCATTTTTGGTTTTTGTGTCTTTATTGTTATTATTATTATTATTGTTCTTATTCCTTTCCTTGATCTTTATTTGGTTCC
>JAGFMF010011771.1:2111615-2159179 GCA_019455555.1 Galemys pyrenaicus | reverse complement strand
TTGTCTTTTCATTTTTGGTTTTTGTGTCTTTATTGTTATTATTATTATTATTGTTCTTATTCCTTTCCTTGATCTTTATTTGGTTCCCTTATATTCCTCATAGGAGAGGAACCATCTGGTATTTGGAATTAAAATTTTTTAATGATAAAAATCTTAGAGCTAAAAAGATAAAGATTAATAATAACTCTAAAAACAGGAGTCAGGCCAGAGGAATTACAGTACTAAAGAAAGACAGTTACATAAAATGATTAATTATTTGTCTTTAAGTTAGAAGATCAAAAAAAGAACAAATGATAAAGAGGAAGTTCTACAAATAACAAATTTGAAAGTAAAACAAGAGCTTCTCCATCTTGACAAAGGTCAATTGTAATTATTCTGTTCTTACCATTTAAAATGTAAAACAAGGTAGTTTGATAATCTACTGTATAAGTTGTGTTTTATTTTTTAATTTTTTTTTAAAGATTTATTTATTTATGCATACAAGAGCTGGGGTACAGGCCAGAGTCCAGGGCAGTGAGAGGATTCACCAGAGACAGAGTGGGGAACAGAACAGGTGGACTGACTGAAATACACTGCTGAGGGGAGCAGCGGGCGAGGAAGGAGAGGTCTGCCACACCATGTGGGTCCCCTCCCCAGCTGGAGGCAGGGATGGAACTTGTGCTGCAGTGGCTGTAGTTTGCTTCATAGTGTGTTGCTTAATCCACTGCGCCACCAGGGTGGCCCTATAAACTGTGTTTTAGACCTGAGCAGCCAATGACAGAGCAGAAATAAACCTACCTTACTCTTTTCATAGTGGTTTATTTTCTTATCTTGTAAAATAGGAAAGAGGAGAGGGAACTGTGATGTGTCCCCTGAAAATGTTTTCTAGTCTTTGAGTAAAGATTTCAGTTTTGGGGAGGCCCCACTCAAAACCTTATTGACCACAGACAAAACCTACTCAGGTTATTTTCTAGTTAATTATTTTTCAAATTAAATTAAAAATCCCTATGATCTTCTAATGTCAATGTTTGGTTCAAATTCATACCAAAGTGTTATCTTCAGGGCCTCCCTGGTGGCTGAGGGGAGCCACTTATGCCTGAGTTTGATCCCTGGCCAGGGAGGTAACTCACATGGTGCAGCAGATGTTTCCTCCCTCACCCACAGCTCCCCTCGGCAGTATATTTCAGTAGATCTGCCTGTTCTGCTTCCCACTCTTGTCTCTGGTGAATCCTCTCACCCTCTTCTCCCCTGTCACCTCAGTTCTATGCAAGAATAAACAAAATCTTTTAAATAAAAAAAAATTATCTTTATGAAGACAAGAAAGAGAGATGGGCTATAAAGAAAAACAAGAGAAAAAAATTACCTCTCCTAATCCTTCTAGTGCTCTGAGTGCAATGAGAGCTCCAATTCCGAAATCTGCAGCAATGGGAGTAAACAGGGTGAAGACAGAAGTGCTAAGGACCCCAAATCCCAGCAGCAGTTTCCCCCCTACTTTGCTGGCAAGATATCCTCCAGGAATCTGCGTGATGATGTAGCCATAAAAGAAAGAGCCAAGAATCCATCCTTGAGTTTCTGCATCCCATTTGTACCTTTTACCCTATAAATAGTAGAAGGGAAAGAAAAAACTTTAAGACCAGACTAACAGCTCATTTTTCTTATTGGCATGTAAGTACATAAAAATGTTGTTTTGAACCACTGTTTTAGATTGAGGAACACGCAAACTGTCTACTGGCTGAGTGAGTCACCACAATACAGGCACATACAATTTCTGGAAATAAAAAATAATGGAAAAGTCATTGACTTTAGGAATGATTGCTATTTTATAAAATTAGATTATAGGATTCGTTGTAGATACTTTGTAATGATGACCAAGAAGGCTCAAAAATGAGCCACAGACCTAATTTGAAAGCTACTAAACAGGATACTGGCTCTTTAGAGCCAGACCTGGCTCAAACCTTGCTCTGTATTACCACTGGATTTGTGATCTGGTTAAGAGTAAATAAAAAGTCATTTAAAGAATGCCTGATACACACTAAATGTTTACTCAATGTTGCCTTAATACAGATATAGATAATATCTACCCACTTCAGACCAAGGACTCAAACAAGTATATAGTACACAATAAAAAGAGTCAAAATTTAAACCATGCCATAAACTTTATGTGAATTAGAAATGTCTTTTAATTAGTAGGAGCAGAGTAAGGTAATAATGAAGATTCAGTGACTGACTAGACTATCTGACATGTTCATCACATGTAACTGTATAACTGAAAGAAAGTATCAGGAAACATTCAGGCTGTTTTCACTGCCAGTGAAAGGTAAATGAAGATAAGTAGGCATATTAACAAAAACATTTGCTGAAGGGAAAGAAACAACAATCCTTAATTACCCCTTTTAGGGTTCTATTGTGTAGTTTATTGGTAGAATTCTAGGGCTTCATAAACTTTCCAGGAGTACTGTCCCTGACCCTTAAAGATTGGAGTGAGAAAATGGGCTTGGGGTAGGGGATGAAGTATGTGCCAAAATAAGTTATTTAGCAACATTATTCATGTAAAATAAAAGATATTTGCGAAGTCATTGTTTTGTGTATGTGCTTGCTATGGCAGAAGTCCCCTTCCCTGCTTGAATGTTTATAAATGTCAAGGGAGACTCACCCAATGTGATCTGGCTCTTTTGTGAACAATGAAAATGGATGAAAATAGACTTATAAAAAGAGACACCAGCATTTTCTCCTGGTACTATCTCTATGTGATAAGCAAAATAAAGTATGTAAAATTCAATTCTGAACAAAGGATGAACACACACTTACCAACTCCATTCTAACATGATGCAGGCAAAATGGCTTCTACCTTAAATAGGGCATGAATGGATTTTAGAAAAGAATATTCTAAGAAATTGACTGATTCTTATTTTTCATCTTGCAGTTGAGATTACCTAAGCTTTCCCGCCACAGAAACCTTACAAAATAGTTATTAAGGTATAGTTCCATAAAATAGTTAGCAACATATAAAAATATCCAATTTTCCAATGTACCAAACAGGTCTTTCCAAATTCTCTTCAAGGTTGACATGTTTTTAAAAGTAACTGAAAAACTACTTTTCAAACAGAGCAAGGTGTGTTGAAGCATGGTAACAGTTATAGTTAAAAGTTACTACTCAATCAGTTCCTGGAAAAATACAAAAGAAAGTGAGTCAGAGTATACATGAAGAAAGCACTGTGGTTTTCACAGGATGAAGAAAGACCTTTTAATATTTACTTGGAAGTATTTTAGGATAAAAATTGTTTGCTTAAAAAACAGCACTTACCGTTTGATTATGAAGAACTTTTATGGGAGCAGAATGTTCTGCACACTCTTTGGAAGTTCTATTATTCGCTGAAGTTGTATTTGAATCTACCATATCCACTAATGCAACACTTAGATTCACACGTAATGCATATAAAACGAAAAAACCCAAAAAGGCCAAAACTGCTAAATTGTAACGAGCAGAGCAGCATACTGGAGCTGAAATAAAGGTTGGGAGAAAACTTTCATTAAAAGAGTAACAGATGATATTGTCTAAATTACTAAAAAGGTTACTTTCTAGAAATGCACAGATAATTAAATAAATCAAGAATATGTCTCTGAGTGTTCTCAGATTGAGCATATCAAAATCATTTCTCAAAGAGAATTTTTCCCCTTAGTAAAGGTTTGAAAATAATTAATACAAAAGAGCCTAAGAAGCCTAAGAAGTTTCTTAAAATATGGAGGCAAGAGCTTTATCAATCTTGCTCAGAAAAATTTTCATACCAGAGTTAAAACTGAACCACTAATTCATGTTAGCTGACAAAGATAGGAGAAATTAAATGAGGGGGTTTAATAGCATCACTATTTCTGAAAAACTACCTACCACACGGCCAATAAGTGCTTGAGAACTCACTGTAGCACAGGATGTAGGCTAGTGGCACAGATGATTAAAAGTCACTTCATTGCAAATGCAGCAGAGCACAAAAATTTTCCTGCAAAGGCTAGGGCATAAAACTCCTCTTCATAAATTTCTTACCTTGAGAAGTATCCTCAGAGACTGGGTTTGAATTAGAAGCCATGATTAATACTTTGGACTCTCCTAAAGAAATGTACTTAAGCATCCAGAAGCAAACTTGCAGAATCTATGACAGTTGCAGCATCTGTGACAGTTGCTCAGTAATGATCATGCTTAAAGGGCCCACGGTAAAAAGGGAAGTAAGTAATTATACCAAATGATTTAAAAAAAAAAAAAAGAGGGAAGGCAAAGTAGGGTGGAGAAACCAGTAACAGAAGGCTCACGTGAGAGTAGGAATTTTATCTGTTTTTCCCTCTCCTTGTTTAGACCACTTTTTTCTTATCCTGAATTGCACAACTGGAGAATGGGAATTCAGGAAGTTAGGAATGGATCAACTCCTTAGTGACAAAAAACAACTGGTTAATCGAGGGTCTTATACCTTTAAACTTAGAAAACACTGGGTGTTTGATAAATATCTGTTGAACTATATGAATATCTTTTTCATTCGGTAACGACAAGTTAAATACGTGTATACGAATAAAGATATGCTTTTATTTGGTAACAACACATTCAATTAAGTGTGTGTGCCTAAGCTTTCTCCTGCTCAGGATTTCTGGTATTTTTACTCACCTAACATCAGATAAGAATACATTTTTTCATAATACAATGGCTTTTGGTCTTGACTCTCATGATTGATTCACACGGAAGCAATAATGAAGAGGACAACAGTTTTATTTAGGTGTATATTAACACAGTATGATTATATTTAATACACTATGATCTAACTCACTTTTCTATGACTTTCACACACTTAACAGCTGTTATCAATTTTTCCTCTGCACAAGATTCACATACTTTCCATTTGACATTCTTGACTTCTTTGTCAGAAGTACAGCTACATCACTGCCATTAATTATAACTAGACACCTAGTAACTACATTTCTAAGGCTCTCCATTTGTGCATACTTATTACCTGAATTTTAACACATTTGTTCTCTGCCTCCACCAAATGGGAAGCTATGCTACTATGAACAGTTTGGATATTGCAAGGCATGTTTTATAGGAGAGCATATATAGTTTTCATCATTGCTCTTTACTACACAGAAGACTAGACAAAGGACTAATAATCTTGCCAAATTTGGGTAATTAAAATGTGTAACTGAGTAATTTGGAGCAAGAAAAATCCAGATTTATGTACTGCCTACTCTGCAAGGTATTATTTAGAAAGTTAAGATATACTTCAGGAAAGGGTGGTAAGAAGTGATTTATGGTTTAAAGAACTTCTCACTGCTTGTGGAGAAGTATGAACAGCTATAGGAATTATAGATTCAGGGAAATCACTGAAGGGACTATGAGGTTTTCTAGGTAAGAGGCAAAGATGGTTTAAACTAGAAAAAAGTACTATAACCGTGAAGGCCCACTGTAATAGGCCATCCTGAGGTCCAGGGAGTTAATCCACATATGGTGCAATAGACCTCTCCTATCTCACCCGCTACTCCCCTTAGCAGTGTATCTGCCTCCTCTGCTCCCCACTCTGTCTCTGGTGAATACTCTCCCTTCCCCACACCTCTGGCCTACACCCCAGTTCTTTTACACAAAAATAAATGAAATCTTTAAAATAGGAAAATTCTTTTAAAAATAAATGAATAAAGCAGAAGTAATGGAGAAAATAGGCAAATTTGAGATGAATTTGAAGGTAGAATTAATGGAATTTGCCTACATAGTAGATGTGGGGATATGTGAAAGGGAGGAATAAAGTTGTTAGTAATTTTCTTATTCTAACTAACTTTATTCCACTCTATTTTACTCTACCCTATTTATTATTCCATTATAACTTTATTTTACTGTACATTATCAGTCTTCCCCGCCCCTTGTAATGCTTGATTTAGATTATGACTTACTAACATGTGAATGTGAGACTACTCACTTGGAAAGCGCAGGGTAGGTAAATAAAGGGTAAAATAAATCAAACTGGTGATATTACTTGAAAATCTCACCTACAAATCATGGATCAGGCAACTTTTTATCCTAGAAAATAAAAAGTGATGCCACAAAGATTATAATGGAAGTTTTAAAAGATATTAAAAATAAGTTGCTATTGGCTTTATAAAAAGTTGTTGATTATAAAGCAGAAAAATTTTTACTTCAAGTAAGTATGATGGTAGAGCAAAATGTACCTGTGAATTTGGATAATCTTTGAAATTGGTCCAACAAGGGCATGCTTGCATGCAAAGAGAAAGAACATCCACTGAGCATCTGCCACATTGAAATTAAGTTCAAAGCAAAACCATGCTTGCATAAAGAACAGAGCACCCATTTAAAAAACATCAACTTCTAAAGAATGGTTTAAACTGAGGAATGTGGAGTGGGTGTAGCTTAAAGAACACAAGCTAATAATTTAGAGTGAAGCAGACCTGGGAATGAATCTAAAATGGTTCAGAACAACTTTCTCTGAAGCGGTCCATTTTGGCATGTGGATTATTTTGAGCTGAAGGCAGATAAGACCTAGCAGGAGCAGGGCCTCCCTGGTGGTGCAGTGGGTTAAGCAACGCACTATGAAGCAAACCACAGCCACTGCAGCACGAGTTCAATCCCTGCTGCTGGCCAGGGAGGGTACCCACATGCGTGGCAGACCTCTGCTGCCTTGCCCGCTGCTCTCCTCAGCAGTGTACTTCCGTTGATCTGCCTGTTCTGCTCCCCGTTCTCTGTGGTGAATCCTCTCACCACCCCGCCCACACCTCTGGCCTATACCCCAGTGCTTGTATGCATAAATAAATAAATCTTTAAAAAAAAAAAAAAGACCTAGCAGAAACAAGGGCAAAGTTTCATCTCTCTCTAAATTATATTAAAAAATTTAGATAGTAGGTCTGACCTAGAAAAAGAGCTATTTTACCGTTAAGGAAAGTATGGGATAGCAAACGTATAATTATCTAATATATTAACATATGGTTCCTTTTCATTGCCCTGTGAATTGCTCTTCTTCCCTTTGAAATTCAAGGCCCCTCTCCCATTTCTTGGCTCAAGAAGGCTAAACATTTGCTTTTGTCTGATTCATGATGTGGGGATCAGTATATATGAAATTAGTTTTTCTCCTGTTAATCTATCTTGTGTCATTTTAATCATTAGTACAGAATGAAGGAGAGAGGGCAATTTTTCTTCCTCTACAAATATCAGTTCTGATTTTCACTGGTTGTGTATCTTTGGGGAAACTACTTAATGTTTTTAATTCTCAGGTTTCTCAGTCATAAAATGGGTAGAGTGAATGAAATACTGTAGGGCTGTACAGTAGGCACTCAGTAAAAGTGAGTTTCCTGTTCACCCTGGAGAAAGTTATTCCAATAAGATAAAATACTGTAACATATGAAGGTTCGAAAAGGCAGTCACAGCAGTCTGTGTGTGTGTGTGTGTGTGTGTGTAAAAGGGAGATTAGGAAAAGCTTTCCATAGAAAGAATATTTGCAGAGTCTTCATCAGAGCAGAAAGTCATCTATCAGGCAGTTGTGAGGAGAGGGAGCAATGCAAGCAAAAGCAGAAGCACATGGAGAAGTACAGAAATGAGAAAAATATGGGGCAGAGAGAACAGGAAACTTCAAATGATCTCACAAGGATGGACTATGGTATTGTACCACCTCTAAGTGTGAGAGTGAGTATTGAGTTTAAAAACTAACAAACAAAAATAATAGCTAGTATATTTTGAGTACTTACTATGTGTTTGGCACAGGCCAAATGTTTTGGCTATGTTAAGATTTTTTTTTTTTAAAGATTTATTTATTTATGCATACAAGAGCTGGGGTACAGGCCAGAGTCCAGGGCGGTGAGAGGATTCACCAGACAGAGTAGAGAGCAGAACAGGCAGACTGACGGAAACACACCGCTGAGGGGAGCAGCGGGCACAGCAGGAAAGGTCTGCTGCGCCATGTGGGTCCCCTCCCTGGCCGGCAGCAGGGATCGAACTTGTGCTGCAGTGGCTGCTGTTTGCTTCATAGTGCGTTGCTTAACCCACTGCGCCACCAGGGAGGCCCTATGTTAAGATTATTATAGCTAGATTACTGAGTTGGAACATGGAAAATACTTAGAACTGGCTTAGCCTATAATAAGCCCTTCAATAGCGTTAAACTGTTGTCACTTGTATTGCTTTTCTGGTATATTAGGAATTGAGGTCATTTGTTAGGAATTGGAAGTTATTTGTGAGAAATTAGGAATGGGGGGAAAAAAGTAAAACAGAGTGGAGTGTGAAGTTCCCAGTGAAGCATATGTGATTGGGAAGTGAGCAAATATTAAAACTGGTGGAAATAATCTTCCCTACTGTGTGACCTTGAAATATTACCTTCCTGTGCATAGAACTAGGCAATTTGAAAGCAGATAGTTGGCACTGAGGATTTTATGATAAAGCAGAAAGGGAATTCAGTGCATTAGCAAAATAAAATGTTGGGCCCAAGGCCATTTGTGGGTTGGCTAGATTTAAGCAGCCTGTTTTCCATCATTTTTCTTACCTGCAGTTCTATATTTCTATACAAGGTCAGAACTATCTGGTCAATCAGTTATTGGAACCCAAACTTACAAAATGCCTTCAAATCAAGCAAGAGCAGAAAACTTGATCACACTGGGAAGGGTATGCATCACCAGGTATGACCAGGAACACCCGGGGGGAGGGGGGAGACGACTGTTGACTAATGTATGACAAGGGACCCTAGAAGCTGATCAGTTGCCCCTGCTGATAAGATTGGAACCATGCCCGGGGGTCTGGGGTATAGTTTTGATTAAAACACTTGGTCCTCAAGCAGATAAGAATTACCTGGTCAGCAGACTAATTTTCCCCTGAAGCCTTAGATGACAAAAGCACATTCTTTAGTTTCACCCTTCTTTTTCTCCCACTCCATGTAACTTACGCTATATATTTATTCTATCAGTAAAAAGGTGAGGATCTCACTTGTTCAGCAACATCCTGCACTGTACAGCCTGCTCCATGGCTCCCACTTATCAATGTGGTGTTGCTGACACAAAAGGCCCCCAAACAGGGACCCCACACTCTGATTCTCAAGCCTGGAGAAGGAATTGGAAGTCCTCTCAAGCTTGGTCAAAGGTTTCTAGACCTAGACTCTATGACGAAGTGGTAAGAAGGTATTTTATTTTTTAAGATTTATTTATTTATGCATATAAAAGCTGGGGCACAGGCCAGAATCACGGGAGGTGAGAGGATTCACCAGAGATAGAGTGGGGAGCAGAACAGGCAGAATGACTAAAATACACTGCTGAGGGGAAGCAGCAGACAAGACAGGAGAGGTCTGTTATACCATGTGGGTCCCCTCCCTGGCCGGGGATCGAACTCATGGTGCAGTGGCTGGTGACAGCTTGATAGCATGTGTCTTTAACCCCTGGGTCACCAAGGAGGCCCCTGTGATGTTTTCAATTGAGTCTTTCCTATCTTGTTTTTTTTCCAGCCTGGTAAAACGTTCCAAAGACCCAGAGTCTGCAACAAAGTGGTAAAAAGCTGTTTTCAGTTGTTTTTCCTTTTGTTATGGAGAAAAGATGTCCTGGACAAACTCCACAAATAGGGTTTATGGACACCACCCCTACCCCAGACCAAAAAGATCAAAGACACCATCACCACCTAAGGGAGGATTGCTGGGAACTGAGAGTGTGGTTAAGCAGCCAGATTTTGTAGATAACCGGATGTGCTGACCTTGGGGGTCTCTTGAATTTTTGCTGGCTTTCAGTGTTATTGGTGTTCCAGCTCAGAGGAACTGGTAGGACGCATTCACCAATTTATCTTTATCGTCCTCTCTTTCTTCCTGAGTTATTCATTTCTCCATTTCCCCTTCTTCTGCAAATAAACCCTTTATTAACCTTTTTATGTGCGCCTGAAGTTGAGTCTTATTGTAACTCCCTTTTAAGTGCACAGTTGAGGGCCCACAGTCAGGCAACTCATTTCACATAGGGGTTGCCCTGTAACACTTTCTCTCTTAGAAACGTGTAATAATCTCACTTAACCACCATCCCCAGAGCAATTATAAAGAACAATTTAGAGCTCTTCTACTAACCCAGGAATGTGATGTGTCCAATAAAGAGCTCACTCAATTTTTGAAGTCCAAAAGAGCCATGCCCGGGGTCTCCCTGATGGCGCAGGGGGTTGAGTGCTGCACTGTGGAGCTCCCGCAACCACTGAGGCACAAGTTTGATCCCCAGCCAGGGAGGGGACATGATATAGCAGACCTCTCCTGTCTTTCCTGCTGCTTCCCTCAGCAGTGTATTTCAGTCCATCTTCCTGTTGTGCCCCACCCTGTCTCTGTTGAATCCTCTCACACCCCACCCTGTGCCTCTGGCCTGTACCCCAGCTATTGTATGCATAAGTAATAAATAAATAATATATATATATATATAATATACAAATAGCCATGCCATAGCTCAGACCCAGCTAGCTCTCTTCCACCACAAATAAATACTAAAGAAGCTTCATTGGACTCTCCTGAGTTTGACCCTGATGGTGACCCCTCTCCAGAGGCTCATGCTGGGGAATTTTTCAGTGAAGTAGAGGTTGCTATTGTATCATCTACTAGATCTTTTGATAAATTACAGGAAGTCCTAAGGCATTTCAATCTCTTACCACCAATCCCAATCTGCCAGTCTCTTAGGACCGCTTTTATTTTTAAAAAGGATGTATTTATTTATGCATACAAGAATGGGGTACAGGCCAGAGGTGAGGTCGGGTGGGTAAGAGGATTTCACCAGAGACAGAGTGGGGAACAGAACAGGCAGATAGACAAACACACTGCTAAGAGGAGCAGCGGGCGAGACAGGAGAGGTCTGCTGTGCCACGTGGGTTAGCTTCCTGGCTGGGATAGAACCTGTGCTGCAGTGACTGCAGATACCTTCATAGTGAGTGCTATGTCTTAACCCCTTGCTCCACTAGGGAGGCTCATCTTAGGGTCTCTTGAAAGTGGTGGGCTACAAGGTATCAAGGTAGCAGTTAGAAGATATCTTGATAAGCACGAGGAAGAGATTTCCCTGGTATCTTGGTTAAATAAACTTTTACTTAAATAATTAGGAAAATGTAGGTCAATGGCTAAATCAATCAGCCAGCCAGATAAGAGAATCTCACCTTTCCACTTGGAATCCTGTCAATTAGCACTAAGACCCCTTGAAGGGGATAAAAATATATTACAACCAAATGGCCTGGGGGCTCCTGCCCTAACTCATCCTCCTCCCCATCCTGTGCCACCACTACAGTATGGGTGTGGCCAAATCCAAACACAGGACTACTGCCTCTAACAGATTTTTTAAAAAATATTTATTTCTTTATTCACACAAGAACTGGGGTACAGGCCAGAAGTGCCGGGGGTGAGAGGAACCACCAGAGACAGAGTGGGAACAGAACAGGCAGACTGACTGAAACAAACTGCTGAGGGGAGCAGTGGGTGAGGCAGGAGAAGTCTGCCACGCCATGTGTCACCTCCCTGGCCGGAGGCAGGGATCGAACTTGTGCTGCAGTGGCTGTGCTTTGCCTCATACTGTGTTGTTTAACCCACTGTGCCACCAGGGAGGGCCCCTTTAACAGATTTTGAGACACTTATAGTAAAATGTTTTCATGAGACAATCGGAGGGAAAAATACTTCCATGTAAAGTAGAAATACAACTTTTCTGAGCTAAATTCCAAACCTCAGATTTCTAATACAAGTCTAGGAACCAGCAAATTATGTGTGTGGTCTCAGTGAGATAGAGCCCTAAGCTTGTAGTAATGGTTAAAGTTGAATTAATAACAATAATAATATGAAGAAAGCAAAAGAAAGTGTTAAGGATCTGAAAGAGGTATGTTAAGAATTTTACGTGCTCGAATGACTTTATTTTCATTTTTTTTGAAGATTTATTTATTTATGTATACAAGCACTGGGGTACAGGCCAGAGGTGTGGGGGGGGTGTGGTGAGAGGATTCACCACAGAGAATGGGGAGCAGAACAGGCAGATCAATGGAAGTATACTGCTGAGGGGAGCAGCAGGCACAGCAGGAGAGGTCTGCTGCACCATGTGGGTCCCCTGCCTGGCAGGCAGCAGGGATTGAAATTGTCCTGCAGTGGCTGTGGTTTGCTTCATAGTGTGTTGCTTAACCCACTGCACCACCAGGGAGGCCCCCGTTTTTTTTTTTTTAAAGATTTATTCACTTATGTACACAAGAGCTGGGATACAGGCCAGAGTCATGGGAGGTGAGAAGAGTCACCAGAGACAGAGTGGGGAGCAGAAGAAGCAGATCAACCGAAATACATTGCTGAGGGGAGTAGCAGGCAAGGTAGGAGAGGTCCCCGGTGAGGTATCAAACCCCGCTGCTTTGCCCCGAATGTTTCACAGTGCGGTGCTCAACCTGCTGAGCCACCGGGGAGGCCTCGGATGACTTTAAGAATATTTTAAGTAAACTTTAATATCTAGTGTACCTCGTAAAACCAAACTTTAGTTTTCTTCTTCTTTTTTTTTTAATATTTATTTATTTATGTATACAAGAGCTGGGGTATAGACCAGAGGTGTGGGTGGTGAGAAAATTCACCAGAGACAGAGTGAGGAACACGCAGATTGACTGAAGTACACTGCTGAGCCAAGCAGCGGGCCAGACAGAAGAGGTCTGCTGCACCATGTGGGTCCCCTCCCTGCCTGGGATTGAACTCATGCTACAGTGGCTGTGGATGCTTCATAGTGTGGTGCCCAAAATCTGCACCACCAGGGAGGCCCACTTTAGTTCTTTTTACATATAAAAAATTAAGGTGTTCTAAATCTGCTCTCACTAAGCTTCCTGTAACAAATTAAAGACTTTTTAGGTAATATAAAAATCTTCCTCTTTACCCACAGGATACCTGAGAAAAAAAAAGTTATCCTATCAGCATTGCTGAGCCTTTTGAAAGAAATAGACCTATTCTTAAAAATCCTTGTTACAGTGGGTTAAGCAACGCACTATGAAGCAAACCACAGCCACTGATCCCTGCTACCAGCCAGGCAGGGACCCACATGGTGTGGCAGACCTCTCCTGCTGTGCCCGCTGCTCCCCTCAGCAGTGTGCTTCAGTTGATCTGCCTGTTCTGCTCCCTGCTCTCTGTTGTGAATCCTCTCACCCCAGCCCCCACACCTCTGACCTGTACCCCAGTGCTTGTATTCATAAATAAAATAAATCTTTAAAAAAAAATTTTGTAAGTTAATAGGACAACTTCCCTAATACAAAAAAAAATTCTAAAATACTAAAGTCTTTGTCTTAAAAGACTCCCAAGATTCTCATCATAAAAACAGGGACCATATGATTACCTGCCTCCCTCAGGGCATGTAAGACAATTGTTAAGCCAGTCAATTATAAAAAGTTGAGGAAAGTTACCTCAAAACAAGAAATCCTTAAATCACAATTTTTAAAAAAGGGGAAACCTAGAGAATAACTTGCCCCCACAGGAACAAATATACAAAGCTTTATTTAAACTTCTTAAGTTGCAATTGCTCTGCCCAAATAGTTGTTGAGCAACATTTCATTTCTAATTCTTCTGGCTTCACGGCAGTAAAACATTTTATCCTAGCAGAACCAAGCCCTAGGCCCTTGGTCTTGTATCAATATCCACTGCAAGGACCAACCTGGCTGGAACCTGAGAACCATTAACATGGGGGAGAGGGTATGTATCGTTTTATCACCTACTGAACCACTTTGGGTTCCAGCAAAAGCAATATACCCTTATCATGAGTTGGCATTAAAGAAGGACCAATCCTTTTCCAGAGCTCCAGACATTAGTAATTCAGCTGCCATCTGGGATGCTGTCTATGAGTCAAAAGAGAAAAGAGGATCCCTTCCCATCAACTGTGCAGTCCTCCAGAATGTCAGGTCAAGACTTGGTGCCCTTGAGGTTGCTGTATCCTGGGTTAGTAAACATCAACAAGCCCTCTTGACACCACAAACTTTACTGTGATACCGTGCTATATAACTCATTTCTTTTAATACAACCTTTTCCTGGGAAGAAGTTCAAAGACAACTTCATGGTGTGTTCCATAATAACCTTGGACATGATAGGGATAAACTGTAGCAACAACTGACTCAGTTACAACAAGAAGCAAAAAATGCCACTCTTGCATATTTAAACCACATTGCCTATTGGCTAAATCCAACAAAACTGGTTCTCAGGTCTCAATGTTAGAATCTGGATTTTATTTGGTATTGGTTTATTATTTTTGTTAATTTTTTGTCATTTTATTTTTTTAAAGATTTATTTATGCATACAAGCATTGGGGTTACAGGCCAGAGGTGTGGGGGGGTGTGTGAGAGGATTTACCACAGAGAGCGGGGAGCAGAACAGGCAGATCAACGGAAGTACACTGCTGAGGGGAACAGCAGGCACAGCAGGAGAGGTCTGCTGCGCCATGTGGGTCCCCTCCTTGGCCGGTAGCAGGGATCGAACTTGTGCTGCAGTGGCTGCAGTCTGCTTCATAGTGCGTTGCTTAACCCACTGCGCCATCAGGGAGGCCCATTTTTTGTCATTTTAAAAGCCCCATGCTGCCTATTCCAGAAAACTCTTAGTGTTGAAGCTAAGCTAATCTCCCTGTAACTCTCCCACTCCCAGCCATTACCTATCTCTAGCTAATAGCAACTTGGTAGTTTTATGTTTCTTTTTTTTACTCACTACACAAGCCCCTGTTAAGTGGGCCCGTGTAATGAATCCCTGCTTTTCAATTTGTAGGTTGGACTGACCCAGAACCATCCATGGCCACTAATGTTTCTCTGACCCTAGGTACACCAGAGATACCTGGTAGTGTGACTGTGTTCTTCGTCCACAGCCTACCTGCTCCCTGGACTATCCACATACCAAATTATTCACTTTGTTTCATATCTAGTACAGACTATGCTATGTATCCATATAGCACTCACATTCTTAGTGGGAATGTCCCATTAATGATATTCCACCTACACTCATTTTTTCTCTCTTTAAATAAAATAAAAAAAGGGGACATGTGAGTCTGCTAGACGTAAGTGGCCTGTTTGGCCACCACTTTTCTTACCTGCAGTTCTGTATTCTTATACAAGATCAGAACTGCCCGGTCAATCAGTTATAGGAACCCAACCTTATAAAGTGCCTTTCAAATCAATCCAGAGCAGAAAGCTCGGTCTGTCTGAGAAAGGAATGCATTACCAGGTATGACTGGGAACACTCAGGAAGCCATTGACTGATTTATAACAAGGGACCCCAGAAGCTGATTAGTGGAATGCCTTGTTGTTAAGATTGGAATCATGGTATGGTTTTGATTACAACACTTGGTCCTCAAGCAGATAAGAATTATCTGGTCAGCAGACTCATGTCTTTCTGAACCTCTAGATGACAAAAGCACATTAGTTTCACCCATCGTTTTCTCTTACCCCACATAACAGATGCTGTATGATTATTTTATCAATAAAAAGGCCAGGATCTTCCTCATTCAGCAGCATCCTGCACTGTTCAGCCTGCTCCATGACTCCCATTTATTAGTGTGGTACTGCCAATGCAACAACCATTTCCCTTCATTCTGTAGTGTAGCTGCTCTTAACCAACTTGCTATACCTTATTTTAAGACTATGCTCATATACAAAGGCTACTTGTGAAATCAACACCAATGTAAGTGAAGCTTGAATGTAAATTCATCCCAATAGATTAGAGGCAACAAACAAAACCTAAATAAATGAAAACAAAGTATAGAAAGCACTATTAAAAGTTAGAGAATCACAAGTTCCAGTAGACTTAAGGGTAAAGAATGGGGGCCTCATTTTACAGTGCTCAGCTTCTCTGAGGAATGCAAATTCAAAGTGGTCTTCATTGAAGATGATGATAATTAACATTTACTATATACCAAATGCTTTTAAATACTTTCTATTAGCTTATTTAATCCTCACACTAATGCTATGAATTAGGTGTATTATTTTCCCTGATCGATTGGTAAGGGAAGCCTAGAGAAGTTAGGTAATTACTAAAGTTAGTTAGTGGAGCTGGGACTGGCAGTGTGGCACTTTGGTTCCAGATCTGTTCTCTGCCTTTAAAACACAAAGAAATGTTTTAGAACCCTAAAACTGATTTCTTTGAAAATGAATGAGGAGGTTTTTGGTGCAACAGTATTTTGAAAATCCACTTAAAACACAACACACATCTCATTCATATAAAAGTAAACCTAAAATTGTTGAGAAGTGTGAGGAATAAAAAATTTTTACTTGTGGAAGGTGAAGCTTTGTTCTTTCTTGTCTAGTTTTCTCCCTTCTCCCTTTCTAAATATACAGAAAAATCTAGACTTCTTGTGGTATATCAGTGCCTACCCACCCTTCCGCCATCATTTAGTGTGACTGTCTCACATCCACTGGGCTAAGTAAAAGCAAATGCTTTACAGGCAAACCAAAGCTGGGTTACTGAGAATTCTGTCATATCAAGCTGAGAGGTTAGCTTAGTTCTTAGCATTAAGAATTTGTAATACTAAAAAAACAAAAACAAACCCAATTTTAGCTCTCTTAATGAAGAACTATGCATGATATAAAACCACATTTTCTATTCATGGTGTTGATGGAAAATAAAATCATTTCAAATTTGTGAGGTGTCAAGTAAAATGATTAAGCATTTTACAGAAAGGAATTTCTTGAATATAACATAAATGTGGCAGCTTTACATAAAATCCAGGAGAAATGTGAGTTTAATTCCTTACTTAACCTGTCTGGGCCTCATATGCCTAGGTATAAAACGATGTGTCGCCAGTTGATGGCTGATTTCAAAGGTCTTTTTACACTGTCAAAAATTTGACATTTTATCAATCTTTCCATTTAAAACAAAAACAAATTATACACTAGATATAGATAAGTTATAGCTAACTTCAAAATGATTTATTCCAGGGCCTCCCTGGTGGCGCAGTGGGTTAAGCAATGCACTACAAAGCAAATCGCAGCCACTGCAGCACGAGTTCGATCCCTGCTGCCAGCCAAGGAGGGGACCCACATGGCGCAGCAGACCTCTCCTGCTGTGCCCGCTGCTCCCCTCAGCAGTGTACTTCAGTTGATCTGCCTGTTCTGCTCCCTGCTCTCTGTGGTGAATCCTCTCACCACCCCCCACACCTCTGGCCTGTACCCCAGTGCTTGTATACGTAAATAAATAAATCTTAAAAAAAAAAAAAATGATTTATTCCAGAAACAAAGACAAAATGTATATAAACATATGGAAAGAGGTTTTAAAGACTGTTAATTATTTATTCCTTTAGACATTAAAACCTTTAAAACTGACTCCAGATGACAGGTTTTTTTTTTAAAAAACCCATACTTTCTAGAATGTACAAAGTGAATATATAGAATATAATTTAGAACTAAAAATAATGGTCATCTTGTTTCCCTTATTATAATGTACAGGGTAGATATGAGTACTAAAGCACATGGTACAGAAGACCTTTCCTGTCTCAGCTGCTGCTCCCCACAGCAGTGCATTTCAGTGGATCCCTCTGTTGACCCCCACTGTCTTTGTTGTCCCCCACTCCTCTCCCCACCCCCATCACCATACATCTGGCCTACACCGCAGTTCTTGTATGCATAAATAAATAGAATTCCATAGTGATGGAGTTATATATTAACATGGCAACTTAAAAAAAAATATTCTACTCCTCCATTACTCAGCATCTTCAGGTAGCTTCTTTTGCTCAGTGTGTTTTTGAAGTTTTTCATGTTGTTTTATATATCAATAACTTCTTTTTATCATTTATATTATAATAGTATTCTACTATATGGATATAACCACAATTTGCTGACCCATTCACCTATTGAAGGATATCTAGTTTTCACCTTTTTACTGTCACGAATAAAGCTGCTATAAACATTGTGTGGTATCATGTTAGTGTATGATTAACTGTGCAATAAATTTCCAAACAACTTCCCTAAGTAGTTGTACCATTTTACACTATTATTAGCATTGTATAAGAGTTCTAGTTATTCCATATCTTTGCCAACATTTGGTATCTACAACCGTTAAAATGTTAGTCATGTAATGTGTGTAATGGCTCACTGGCATTTTAGTCTGCATTTTCCTGACAATAATGATGTTTAACATTTGAGCAAAAACTTGATTATAGATTTCCAATTACTCAATGGAGTATCTTTATTATAGTGTTTCTGTATTTCCCCACATATACATGTAACACTTAGAAGATTAAGAAATCTATCACCATATACCACAAAGGTCAGCTTTTGGAACTAAGAAAGTTTTCCATAAAATTACATTCTGGTACAGCAGTTACACTGAGCACCCACTAAATCAAGCTCCTAGCTGCACAATGGTTTTGGGTTGCCAACTCTACCGCCACCATATGGTAATGTAAAATGAAAAAAGTATCAGGAAAAGTCAATTTCCATTTGTACTGCTTCTCCTGCACACATCTTTATAGAATGCCTGCAAATCGAGTTGCTTTTCAGTTTTAATTACTTTAAAAAAGTGACATTACAAAATTATCAAATAGCCAAGTAATTTCTCCAAATTCAGGGAAGATGGATTGTGAAATTCGTTTTTTCGATTTGTTGCGAAGACCTTTGGTAAATCACCTGGATTTCTACAAATAACTATCTTGAGGATAACAACTGTTTCCTAACTTAAATGGTAGACTGCTATAAAGGGGGAAAAAAAAGTGGGTTACTTTGTCTTTTACTGAACAATTTCAAGATATCAGCCGGGTTATGCAACAATTTTCCTCCTTACACTCACTCAAAAATGTTAACCTCAGCAGCCCCCTTTTTTTTTTGCCCTCCTTGCCCAGATCACAAGCAGGCGGATCCGCCGCCGCGAACCCCGATGGTGACAGGGAGAAAAAGCCAGCGGCTCAGACCAGCCCTTCGCTTCCCGATTTGCAGATGTCTCCCCTACTTCGCTCTCCCCCAGGGTCCTCCACCCAGCCTTTAGCCATTGATTTGCAGATTCTCCTCAGTCCGTTCTTCCTGGGGGTTCCCAGTTCCTTCCTAGGGAAAGTGCCAGGAGCCCAGCGCCCGCGGCGCCCCGCAGCTCCCCGCCAGGCCCCACCGGGCTGCACCTGCCGAGGGCGGGTCGGGACACCCGGCCCGACCTGCCTCACGGTCCACGCCGTCCCCGACTCGGGAGTGACCTCCGGACACGGGGCAGGCGGGGGCTCGGTGGAGCCGCGGATAAGCCCTCTGCGTGCGGCCTCACGCTGGAGCAGCTCCGGCCGCTCCCGCCCCGGATGCGGGTCCTCTGGCCGCCGTCGCCCGGGACTAGCGCCGCCCGGTGCCCCGCCACCGCCCCGCGGCTCACCGGCTTTAGCCCGCGAGGCGCCCTTGAGGAGGGGCGTGTTGTCTGAGCCCTCCTCGCCGTCGCTCAGGGTCGGGCCCCGAATCGGCGACCTCATGATGCCTCGGAGAAGCAGGTGTGCGACCCAGACGGGCTGAAAGGAGCGAGCTAGCGGGACAGCGGACACCCGGGGACCAAGCCGGCACGGCCCTGCTAGGGCGCGGACATCCCCAGTCCGGGGCCTGGCACCGCCCTTTGACGACGTCGTCTCGGCGGCCCCGCCCGGAGCTGGCCGCGCGACTCTGCCCCGGCGCCATCTTAAGTTCGGGCAGGCGGCTGGGGTGGGCGGGGTTCCAGAAGCTGTGCCTCGTTGGGGCGGGGCTCGGCCTTTAGTTGGCCCGCCCGGAGGTGCTCGGCTCGCCACGTCGCAGGTGTCTTCGGAGTTGTTTCCTGGTTTTGCGCAGGGACCCGGTCTTTCCCGGACGGAGCTGGAGTGGGCGCCGGGAGGCGAGCAGCGGGGACTTAAATTGCTCTTAATTAAGGGGAAGACTTTGAATTTAGGAAGTGGATGATGTGTGTGACCTTCAGTTATCAGTAAATTACCATGAACGTCAGCAACCCCCGAGACTATCTACCCATGAGGGCTATTGTCCCTAAAATAACTTTTGAAGAGGAAGGGAAACATTGTGAGTCATACGAAACCGCTGATTTTGTAGGTCAAAAATAAATCATACGGTTCCATCTAAAAAATCCTCTGATGTATGTGAGGTTTATCACCACAGCTTTAACTGGGATAGTTCTGGGATTCTGTGTTACCAAAATAATTCCCACGTGGCCACGTTTCGAGTAGCAAGATTGAATAAAGAAAGATCCCAACAGACCTAGAGATTGACTTGTGGTTGAGGTCTTAAATTTGTTGGGGTGCAAAAGAAAATCATCTCCTATCCTTCTGGGTTCTCAAACTAAACAAGAATCAAGAGTAATCAAAATAGCACAGGAAAATTCAATTCAATAACCGGAGTATAGAGAATTTGCATGGTTGTGTGAGGTTAGTTTCCTCAAAAGGGTCAGACAGGTTTTTCTCAATGTGCTCTTAGTAGACCTTTTTTTTTTTTTAAATTTATTTATGCAGACAAGAGCTGGGGTACAGGCCAGAGGTGCTGGTGTGAGAGGATTCACCAGAGTCAGAGTAGGGTACAGAACAGGCAGATGAACAGAAATACACTGCCGAAGGGAGCAGCAGGCGAGGCAGGAGAGGTCTGCTGCACCCTGTGGGTCACCTTCCTGGCTGGGGATTGAACAGTGCTCAACCCTTTTACCCTCTAGTGGATGGGTAAATTTGAATACTTGTTTTAGTAAGTATATTCTTTGTCTTTTCCATATTGAGCCACCAGGGAAGCTCTCTTAGTAGACCTTTTTTTTTTTTTTTTTTTTGACTTAATGTGGGAACTAGAGGTCAATCAAAGCCTTCTAATATCTATTAGGATGACTTACTGAATGCAGACTGTTGGCTTGAGAGCAGTAAGCTGTCCTTGCTTTGTAGGAATCAGCAAATGAATACTTTGTAACCAGTAAAAGTATGCAAGGTTGCTGTGCCCTTGCTCCCTTATCTTCACACAGTTCCCCTTCCCAAACAGGGCGTCATAAGATCCAACAACCTAAGTCCTTCGCTTTGCCCTTCCCTAATTTAAGAAGAGATACCTAGAAGAATGTAGTTTAGAAAGTCTCAACTAGGTTTCCAGAGATGTGAGCCTTGGGTGCTCTCTTCATTCCGAGCCATCTCCATTAATTCGTAGCCAGCACTCAAAGTACTGTTGGGTGTGCCGTTGGGGTCCAGCTTGGAAGATCTGGTAAGATATGTACGGATTTGTATCCCTCTCTTCTCTTTGTGTTATTACTACTTTATGCCCCTTCTTTTGTAAAATAAAACCCTTTAATAACTTTTGCGCCTGCAGTTGGGGTTTATTATAAAAGCTTTTCGAGTGCGTGGGTGAGGACCCAGTCAGGGAAACCCATTTTATATTAGGGTTGCCCTGTAACACTTTCAGAGTAAGAATGAAGTAATTGCTCCCCCTTGTCTGTCATGTGAAGTTTCTCTTTTTCTGTCCTTGATATCCTGTTACATGGCAGTAAGAGGGGCAAGTCGGAACCTCCAAACCTGCCCTCTCTTAATGAGTTCTGCCATCCCTCTCATCAAGACAAACATACAAGACCTTTAATGGAAAGGAACTTTAATACAATTAACAAACAATACAGAAAAGACAAAGAATATACTTACTAAATCAAGCATCCAAAGTTACCCATCCCCTCAAGGGTCCAGCCAAATAGGATTGGCCCAAAGCAAGGCCCAAAAGCCTGCCACAAGTCTAAAGCACTTTTGGGTGGAGACCCATAAAAAAGGGTCAGTAAGAGTCAGACAAATCTGGGAGGAAAAGAGCAAAATCAAAATCAAGACAAAAGCTTCCATTGTTTAGCTCCACACAGGTCTCTTACCCATATCTGTTGCAACCAGTCCAGGACAAAAAGTAGTGCAGTTTCTTCACATGTCTCTCTGCTCTGTATGCTTCCTCCAGGTCTCTTTGCTGCTTTCCATCCTGCTTCCTTCTTCCTTCAGTCCTCTTCTAGCTTCTTATCTCTGCTCAGGTCACCCCTACTTAGGGTGGGGCAGGGATTCTGGGACTTCCCCTTTTTCCTAGGGACCAAGCTGTTACATTCCCAGGTATCAAAATGTAGGAAAAATACTCCATTATCCTTACTAATTTATAATCAAGTAAAACCTCCATTTTTGTGTTATTAAGTTGTTTTTCCTTTGTTGACCTGATGCTGCTTTGATTGCTTTTTCAACCTGAGAAGACTCCAGATGGATACAGAATTATTTCCTTTGTGCCCCATCAGTTGCAAATTTTAGGAAATAATGGGGCAGACTAGGCATATTTATACTGTTTTTTTGACCTGAGGTACAAAGGAGAGAGAGGTGGAGATTTTACATGACAGACAAGAAAGTGGGTAACTTAATTCTTATTCTGAGGAAAAGGTGATTCTTAGAGAGGACATGTTCACTGTTAAACCTGCAACTTGATGAGCTCCTCCAAACTACACTCTTCTAGATTATGAAACGGGGAGCAATGATTTCACTTCTGATATGAAAAAGGGCAGTAGTTTAGGACATGATCTCTTCTTTGATTAGAGAGGTTTAAAGGCTTTGGGAAAGGATGGAAGTTTCTCAGGAAGTTTCATTGCTCTTAGCTCAAAATACTCTGCATGCCAGGGGTGCATTTGAGGAAACCAGTTCTGGGAATTTTGGGGTGATTTGGGCATCTAACATTAGTATTTGGATGGAAATAATTCCAGTAAAAATGATAACTAGACAAAGAATTTATAAGGTAATGAACGTATGGATTCAAGCCCAGAAACAGTCTGACAGATTTCACTCTGAGAGAACTGCTCCATTATCACAACTTTGTGGGAGATTATATACCTCATGAAAAATGGGAATAATCATTTTCTTATTTCAAACAATACAGTTATCAAGGGGCCTCCCTGGTGGCGCAGTGGGTTAAGCAACACACTATGAAGCAGACCGCAGCCACTGCAGCACAAGTTCGATCCCTGCTGCCGGCCGGGGAGGGGCCCCACATGGCGCAGCGACCTCTCCTGCTGTGCCCACTGCTCCCCTCAGCAGTGTACTTCTGTTGATCTGCCTGTTCTTCTCCCCGCTCTGTCTGTGGTGAATTCTCTCACACCCCCCCCCACACACACCTCTGGCCTGTACCCAGTGCTTGTGTTATAGGGTAACCCTAATATAAAATGGGTTCCCCACACTGGGTTTTTCACCCCCGCGCGCTCAGAAGATTTAAAAATCCCAACTCCAGGTACACGTGGCAAAAGTTATTAGCACGTTTTATTTTATGAAAGAAAGGGGAATAAATAGTAATAACACCAAAGGAAAAAGAAAGGGATACAAATCCATAAATACTCTACCAGATCTAAGCAATGGCGCGTTGAGAGCTGGCTCTGAGTCGAATGAGATGGCTCCGAAGGCAGGGGTCTGGCTCCTCAGTCAGAGAGAGAGTGTGCCCAAGGCTCACCTCGGTTTCATAGCCAGCCAGGCTGCTTAACTCCACCCTCAGGTCCCAGTAATCCACTCTTCAATAATCATTTTATCGGATTTGTGGTTCTGGAACACTGATGGTTTGGAGTGGGGGTTGGAGTCCACACACCCATAATCCATTTAGGACCACCTTTCCTCCTAGCACTTGTATGCATAAATAAATAAATCTTAAAAAAAATAAATACAGTTATCAAGACATTAATTTTTGACAAGAGTTTTCATTCATAGATTTTTTTGAAGTGTCCAGATTTCCTAGATGTTCTGAATCAGATAATATTTGTTTACACAATAAGGGAGCAAAATATCAGGGTAGTTAAACTTTATTCTAACTCTGCTTACACGATTCTTGGTTGGGTAATGGTTATTTTGATCTCCCTATAATTCTTTGTTCAGAACAGATGTAGAGAAGTTGTTGATTTCTCTTCCTCACAGATATATGAATTTTTCTGCATTAGTCTTCACAGAATAGAGTCATCCAGTTCTGATTCTAGTCTATGTTGAGGACTTGAGCTTCCTTCTAGCCTATTAGAACATTTGGGAGGGATCCCAAAATGCAATTTTGATTTTCAGTAATTGTAACAGAGTGGTTCCCAGGAAAAGGGAAGTTCCAGGATCCCTGCCCTATGCTAAATAGGAATAAGAAGAAGCTAGAGAGGAGAAAGAAGGAAGGAAGAAGGATGGAGAGCAGCAAGGAGACTTGGAGGAGGCACATGGAGCAGAGAGATATGTGAAGAAACTGCTTGCTTTTTGGTCCTGGGCTGGTTGGAACAGATGTGGGTGAGAGACCTGTGTGGAGCTAAACAATGGAAGCTTTTGTCTTGATTTTGATTTTGCTCTTTTCCTCCCAGATTTGTCTGACTCTTACTGACCCTTTTTTATGGGTCTCCACCCAAAAGTGCTTTAGACTTGTGGCAGGCTTTTGGGCCTTGCTTTGGGCCAATCCTATTTGGCTGGACCCTTGAGGGGATGGGTAACTTTGGATGCTTGATTTAGTAAGTATATTCTTTGTCTTTTCTGTATTGTTTGTTAATTGTATTAAAGTTCCTTTCCATTAAAGGTCTTGTATGTTTGTCTTGATGAGAGGGATGGCAGAACTCATTAAGAGAGGGCAGGTTTGGAGGTTCTGAAGTGCCCCTCCCTGCCCTATAACATAATGACACATTGGTCACAACTAATAAGCCAATATTGAAAGAATATTTATTAACTGAAGTTCATAGTTCTTTCATATTTCTTTAGTTTTTATCTAATGTTCTTTTTTATCTTCTAGAATTCCACCCAGGTAGTCACATTACATTTAGTCATTGTGTCTCTTTAGGCTCCTGTAGACTGCTACAGTTCTTCAGATTTCCCCTGTTCTTGCTCACCTTCACAATTTTGTAGCATAAGGTAGGTTTTGTAGAAAGTTTGTCAAATTTGTGGTTTTGGGGAAGTTTTTATTCATTTTATACTTGGGGTTATAAGCTAACACTGTTTTTATTTTCAAAGTTTTTATTTTCAGCTTTGGTGATTGGGAGTTCTTTCAGTTGGCTCCTGTGTCCCTGAACATTCTCTTTTTGTTGTGTGTTTTGAGTACTACTTTACTTTTTGGTATAATAAGATGTTCCAGGTTCATCCTAAGTAGTGTGAGCTTCTGCCATTTCTCCAAGGTAAGTTATATTAGAAACCAAGGTGGGAATTAGATGTACTTCTTGCTATTGGGTTGTCATAAACTTTTGTTTTGTTTTATAATCTTCCCAAGAGGACTTTATTTCTTTCTTTATTTGTTTTACTCACTATTGTTAGGACCAAGTTTTAAAAACCAAGAGGATTTTTTAAAAAGAGTATAAGATCCCTGCTGCAGGCTGGGGAGGTGACCCACATGGCGTAGAAGACCTCTCCTGCCTTGCCCACCTGCTCCCCTCAGTGGTCAATCTGCCTGTTCTATTCCCAGCTCTGTCTCTGGTGGATCCTCTCACTCCCCTCACCTCTGGCCTGTACCCCAGTTCTTGTATGCATAAAAAAAAAAATCTTAAAAAAAAAAGATCAGAACTAAAAAATGGATCATACACCTAAGTCAAGTTTATAGAAGAAATACAGGAAAAAATATTTATGAACTTGGGTTAGGAAAACAGTAATTACATACAATATCAAAAATATGATCCTTAAAATAAAAATTGGTAATTGGGACTTTAAAAAAAAAAAAAGGTAACACCTTTTTCTACCTTATATCTAGTGTTTGCTTCCTGACTGCAAATTACCATAGAAGATACTGATGATGTTATTTATTTAATGGTTGGTAATTCCATCTTTACCAATATTCTAAAGCAGTGTCACCCAATAGAAATATAAAGCAAGTCATATATGTAATTTAAAATTTTCTAGTAGTCACATTAAAAAAGTAAAAAACAAAAATGTCATTAATTTCATAATATATATTTATTTTACCTTGCATATATACTATTAGTTCAGCATCTAATAAATATATAATGATTAATTAGATCTGTTACATTCTTTTTTCAGTACTAAATCTTCAAAACCTCCTATGGGGCCTCCCTGGTGGCGCAGTGGGTTAAGCAACGCACTGTGAAGCAAACCGCAGCCACTGCAGCACGAGTTCGAGCCCTGCTGCCAGCCAGGCGAGGGACCCACATGGTGCAACGACCTCTCCTGCTGTGCCCGCTGCTCCCCTCAGCAGTGTACTTCCGTTGATCTGCCTGTTCTGCTCCCCGCTTTCTGTGGTGAATCCTCTCACCCCCCCCATATCTCTGGCCTGTACCCCAGTGCTTGTATGTGTAAATAAATAAATCTTTAAAAAAAAAAAAAACAAAACAAACCTCCTATGTATTTTACACTTATACTGCATCTCTATTTGGACCAGGCACATTTCAGTTGTTGTTCAATAAACACAAGTGCTTGACGTATTATTTTGCACAGCTCTAGATAATGTGAGGGGGCCCCCTTGCCCCTGAATACTATATTTGGATGGGAAAAGAATGTCTTTGGGGCACAATACCTAATTTGAAAGACTGATTATTTTCCTTCTCTATAAAATGAAGATTATAATAGAAACAACCTCAAAGTGTTGATATAAATATGAAATAAGATAATGCATATAAATCACATTACTTGATTAGTAATAATTCTCAATATATGTTAGCTATTATAATTTGTATTACGTTTGCTGTGCAAAATGAGATTACCCATTTTAGGAGCTTCTTTCTGATTTTCATTATACCTCTTTTAAAACACACATAATCACACTTTATCTGGAATTACACAGTTTGTATAATTCTATTTTTTAAAAAAAGATTTATTTATGCATACAAGAACTGGGGTATAGGCTAGAGGTGCAGGGGGTGAGAGGTTTCACCAGAGACAGAGTAGGGAACAGAGCAGGCATATTGACTGAAGTATACTGCCAAGGGAAGCAGCAGGCAAGACAGGAGAGGTCTGCTATGCCATATAGTTCACCTCCCTGGCTGGGGCTCAAACTCGTGCTGCAGTGGCTATGGATAGCCACTGTAACTCAACCCCTTGCACCACCAGGGATGCCCCAGTTTTCTCTCTATTCTAATGTATAGGCCTTTCTTGGCCTCCCTGGTGGCCTAGGGGTTAAATTTCAGCACTGTCGGTGAGGCTGGTCAGGGAACTGACCCACATGGCACAGCAGACCTCTCCTGTCTCTCCTACTACTCCCCTCAGCAGTGTATTTCAGTTGATCTACCTGTTCTGCTCCCCACTATCTCTATGGTGACCAAGAGTGAATCCTCTTACTCCCCACACTTCTGGCCTACACCCCAATTTAAAAAAAATGCTTTTCATTTTCAGAATTCTCAATTCCTGATTTCAAATCTTTATTACAAATCTGTCCTTGCTTGGTTTGGGGATTGTTATGGGGCAATCTCAGGGAAAAGGGAATGCCATAGTCTGTAAATTCTCACCATACACTTCAGAATACTAGACAGCAGCCAAAAACAGACAGAGAAAGCAAAAAGGAGTTATTTACCTAAGGAGTGAGAAAAAGGGAGACTTGAGAGAGTGAGAAAAAAGGAGGATAATTTATTAAGCAACACTGGCCACATGTCATCTGTCCTACCCCAGACAGTATTCACTGAGCATAGCCTGAGTACAAGTGGGGACTGTATGTGGTAAAGAGAGATCAGCCAGCCTCTGCTCCCTCTTTTTAAAGTTCACATGGTGCTACTACTTCCCAGCACAACCTGCTCAGGAAGTCAGAGTGGAGCCCAGAGAACGCCACCTTTCCCCCATTGAGTTGACCATGTGGGCCAGTAGGATCCTGGCAGCACAATTTAGTGTGACTTGGGGGTAGGGAGTGGAGAGACTCTGGATTCAGCGATAGGGATACATCCCTGGTCCAGCCAGGCAAGGCTTGATCCATTTCCAGACACATGCAGAATAGATCCATTTCCAGACACGTGCAGATCAAGAAATGGGCCTTGATCCACTTCCAGACACATGCAGAATTTCTTCTTGACCATCCCAGGAGTAGGCAGCTCCAGAATAGAGTCACCACAGGCAGGGACAACAGCTGCTGCAGCCCATCACAGTGACTCAGAGGTTGTTCCTCTAACAGGGGCAAGGTATAATGTGTTAGGGAGCTGTCTTCGATTTTTAAAAAGCACTTGAATAGGATAGGTCAAACACTCAAAATTGAATGAGAAGAGAGAAATATAAATAGATTTTCTGATTTTCCCTAGATCATTTTGCATTTGCTTTTGGGTGAGCATACCACACTTTGGAAACCACTTGTCTAGAGGATAAAATCTGAATATTTTGGTATGGAACACAATACCCTTGCAAACTGGTTCTGATTCTCAGTCTTACCTTCTACTACTTCCCACCGCCTACTCTGTGCTTTACATACCAGACTACTCACTGAATCTTATACATGTTTTCCTTGTGCATGGTGAGTTCTTATTTGTCCTTTGAAACTAAAATATCACCTTTCAAGATTTTTTAGACAATTTTCCCCTTATTCCATAATCTCATGTATATTGTACATAACTTTATTGTAGCACATTATGTTTGAGTTACCTTAAACGGCTTAGTACCCTATGAATCATTCTCTAAGAACAGAGATCTTGACTTGTCTTACATTCCTAGCTCTGAGCAGAGAGAATAGCTTAAGAAATATTTATGGAGCCACATTATGAGAGGTCCTGTCCTGGTTGCTATGGAGGTATGCAAAAGGTATAAGTAAGTTTCTGCTTTCAAGTTTATAAATGAAATGTATCTCAAAGGTAGTATTTCTTAATTACCATCCAAGGCAGTACATATTTTTTATTTATTATTTTCTAGAGAGCTAATGTTATATGATTAATGTATTCCAGAGGAAGACTGATAATATTTTTAGGAAGGAATTTCAAAAATGGATGATCTGGACATGTTTTTCCATATCTTATTTTTTTTAGGCAACTGTACTCTTAGAAGTCCCAGGTCATTTTCCCGGGATATTTAAATTTTCATAGTTTTCTGTTATGTTTATATGATAGCAAGCACTCAACTGTTTTCATAGAAGGAAATTTAAATTTCCTCAGTCCTTTACAACTTCACACTTGGACAGTTCTTGTAGCATGCCCATTGTGAGTATTATAACTTTTATTTTAAAGATTTATTGTTATTTATTTATGCCTACAAGATCTGGAGTGAAGGCCAGAGGTGTGGGAGGAGGGCTAAGAGGCTTCACCAGAGACAGAGGAGTAGAACAGGCAGATTGACTGACATACACTGCTGAGGGGAGCAGCAGACGAGACAGGAGAGGTCTGCTGTGCCATATGGGTTAGATTCCTAGATGGGGATAGAACTCATGCCATAGTGAGATGCCACAGAAGCTGCCAATGGCTTGATAGCACTGAGACTTTAACCCCAGTGCCACCAGGGAGGCCCCATATAACTATTTCAAGAGAGGAACTAACAGATGGTAGTGTGGAATTTCACTGATGACAAATAAATGTTATTTTCTCCAACATCAATGAGAGTTGCTATTATAATTTGTCTTTCCTTGAATTCAAGTACTGGATGGGGTTTCTTCATAATTCGCTTAGTTTTTCATATTGCCTTGCATATTGTCTCAACATTTTATTTATTTATTTATTTTTTTAAAGATTTATTTATGCATACAAGCACTGGGGTACAGGCCAGAGATATGGGGGGGGGGGTGAGAGGATTCACCACAGAGAGCAGGGAGCAGAACAGGCAGATCAACGGAAGCACACTGCTGAGGGGAGCAGCGGGCACAGCAGGAGAGGTCTGCCACACCATGTGGGTCCCCTCCCTGGCCGGCGACAGGGATCGAACTCGTGCTGCAGTGGCTGAGGTTTGCTTCATAGTGCGTTGCTCAACCCACTGCGCCACCGGGGAGGCCCTGTCTCAACATTTTAAAACTTTTTTTTAAAAAAAGATTTATTATTTATGCATACAAACACTGGGGTACAAGAGGTGGGGAGGGTGAGAGAATCCATCAGACAATATGGGGAACAGAGCAGGCAGATCCAGATCGATTGAAATACACTGCTGAGGGGAGCAGTGGGTGAGGCAGGAGAGGTCTGCCTGCACCATATGGGTCACCTCCCTGGAAGGCGGCAGGGATTGAACTCGTGCTGCAGTGGCTATGGTTTGCTTCCTAGTGCTTTGGAATCTTAACCCACTGCACCACCAGGGAGGGTCCATTTTAAAACTTTTAAGTATAATTCCACTTAGTTTTGGAAGTCATTTCAGTAGGAATATAATATGTGAAGTTGTCAATTGCTAATTATAAATTACATGGCATTTACTTTTCCAGTTTTCTTCACTTACTTGTTATCAGGGAACTGAAAAAAACAAAACAAAACAAAAAACAGTCACATTAAAATAAGATTTAAGTAATGCTGCCTCTGTGAAGAAACTGATAAATAAAATTTAAATATATTGCAAAGTTTAAGAAGATATGTCATAGTTTCATCTCTTCATCTTTAGGGAACTTAAGTCAAAATTTGTAAATGTGAAATATCAGCAGAACAGATAGTTAATCATTGGAGAAAATCATACAAGAAGCACAAGAAAGAGAATGACCTTCAGAAATAGTCTAAAAATGCATGCAAAGCAAGTCAAAATTGAATGACTCAAGCAGATTAGAAGATTAAAGTTCAAATAACTACTAAGTGAAGTATAGTGCTGTTGAGTCAGCTCTTCCCGGTAATTCTTTTATGGCCAAAATTCTCTCTGGATATAATTCATATTTTCTGACTAGTGAAAGATATAATGGCTTAGAAACTCATTGTTGTTTTATAACAGCTCAGTGGAATCAATACCTTAATTTTTTCAGAAGATGCATTTCTAAAGTTTTATATAAATTCAATTATATTTCAGATGATCCATGAAATATTCCAATTTTTAGAGAAACTGTGCTTAATGTTTTTGTAAAGGGATAGTTAAATTTTCATATTAAGGTGTTCTTTTAATAGAGCACACTGGTTTTTCTCTTCCAGCAGTTCAAATATAAAGAAGAATAAATTGTGTTTTGGTTATTTTTCCAATGAGTTCTTTGGGAGTGAAAATTGTAATCTTACAGATGATCATAATCTGGATATTACAATCAAATCCTGTCTATCAAAAATTTTTCAGTCAGAGGGTCTCCCTGGTGATGCAAGGTTAAGTAGCAACACTATGAAGCTGTCCTCAAACACTGCAGTACAAGTTCGATTTCTGGCCAGGGAGGTGACCCACATGCCACAGCATTTATCTCCTGTCTCACTCATTGCTCTTTTCAGTAGTGTATTTTAGTCAGTCTGCCTGTTCTGTTCCCCATTCTGTCTCTGGTAAATCCTCTCAACCCTCCACACCTCTGGCTTGTAACCCAGTTCTTGTAATAAATTTCTAAAAAGTTTTTTTCAGTCAGAACTGGTTACATCACTTGGTGAGATGATTACAGTCTAACTGTGGACACTTTCTGTGGAAAGAAACAAAAAGGCAGCAAGGAATAGAATTACAATAAGAACAATAAAAAACAAAGCCCAAGGTGAGGTTGTGGGGAAAACTTTTACCTGAAGGAAAAGAGATAATCAAATGATGGCAATAGTTCATTTTGCTGTCTTCTGACCAGGATTGAAGGATATTAATTAGTTAATAACTAGCTGTTTACTAATTTGGACACTGAGTTCAAATGGGATAAAAAAAAAAGCACTTCACAAAAATAAGTACTTGGGACTTCAGAGTTGCCTAAGGAAACTTACATTTCTATCATTGTATCCGTACTTGGGAATGATCGGTATTGCTGGATATAATTTCAGCTCTCTTGAGGGGACAGGAATGCACCAGCAATTATTTCCTCAAATTTTAGGAACCTTTAAATACTTTCTGACAAGAACTCAGGGAAGGTAAAGAAAAGATAAGTTCCTTTCTAAGAGTTCATTGTAAACCCAGTATGTGTAAAACAAAGCAAACATACAAAAAAGCCTGTTTCATCTGAGAGTAGAATAGCATTTCATTTAACTTTCTTTAGTGGTCAATGGAACAGTAGGTGTCAGATTTTGGATATGGCTCTAATTATACACTTTAAAATGTTGTATTCCCTTTGTTGTTTCTTAGCTGTAGTGAGTTTAAAATAATTTAGAATCCTGTCAAATGCCTTCTCTGCATCTATTGATTTGATCATACAGTTTTGATCTTACTTTTGTTAATGCGGTGAATTATTGGCGCTTTGGTGACTGGTGCAGTGTAATAATTTACATCTGGAGATGTGTGAACTTACACCCTTACACCATATATAGTATTGTAAATGTTACACAATAGAAATGATTCATTAAAAAAAGTGATTTAGAACTGATATTTTTATCATCTGTAAAATAGGTTTCATACCTAGCTTCAATTTAATAGTTACGATAGTTTATTGTGTGGTCTATATCAAGTTCTCTATTTCATTAAATATTTATGGTTACCTCTGAGGTATATCTCAGACTGTGGACCTTGAAACTTTGAGGAAGTAAGCAATATGTTTGTGGACACAGAGTGTGAGAGGTAAAGGAAGGATCTGAACCTAGATATTTATGCATTCAAGTTCCCATAAGTTTGTCTGGAGGTTTAAGTACTATGCAAGTTGGAAAATTCCTGGAGCACTGAAGTGTTCCATGAATACTGATTTTTTTCCTTTCCTTTCCTTCTACACCTTGGAGAAGAGAGGTGCCTTCACGTGTATGTTCCTCTTTCCATTTATTTGCAATTAAACAAGATGAGGTTTTTTCCTGATATTTTCCCTCAGTAGGCTTATTTTATTTTTAAAAATTTTCCTCACAGTATTTGTTTACTTATCAAGATAAATTATTCCTCACCCCAAATATAGTAAGGAACATAAGTCAGTGAGAAACTTCCCTGATATTTAAGCTAAAGAAATCCTTTATATTTCAAGATCACTTTGCACTCTGAAAGATACCAGCCTTCCTCATCTTCTGAAAAGCGTTCATGGAATCATAATCTCTGTAGATGCTTTCTTTCTTGACTCAGCCACAGCAAACTTATGGAAAGCTGTACCCCTTGGGGATACAACGAACACTCTTAACAAGATGAAATCAGACACTTGGCCAGAAAGCCTCACATCTGAGGTTTCAACAAAGCACTGGAAGTCATGGTTGTTATTCTCCTCACCATAGCTGTCCTTCCACACTATTTTAATATTAGGCTTATATAAATATATGATTTCAGTCAATAAGAAGTAGAGGGCCAAGAAGCGGAACATTTCCTGGCATAAAAAAAGCGTAAACAAATAAAATACTACAATATTTCAGAGGATAGTGCTGATCAAATTCAAATCAAAGATTAGCATTATCATGGAGTTTTGGGTTGATGAAACCTTTGAGTGCAAACAAACTGGAGATGAAGCTGTAAATAGACCATGAATGGTCCCTAAGATGGATGGCTTTGTATGTACGAGGCTCCATACTAAAAGCCTGGGTCTTATATTGCTGCCCAGTATTACTCTAGTCTGCTGGTGGCTTGCTCTCTTCCATAGCTGCTTCTTATAAAAATACTTGAAGTTGCGGAGGGTAGAGGAGGGGTGTGTGTGTGTCATTTAAGTCTACCCTGAGAATCTCTGGTGTTGGCCCACTGTAACCTCTTCACAGCAAGGTCTAAAGCAATGGAAACTCTTTTAGAAAAGTAACTTAATCTTACTTTCAAGTCCTGGATAACAGGTTTTCCAGGATTACAAGTGCTAAGTATTTTTAGGATGAGTGGCATTTTGTCCTAAGGTTGAATTTGGAACTGAGTTGAGGTCATCTCCAATTTTTATTGGGGGAACTTGAGATTATTTTGTTTTCAATGATGAATATAGGGCAATTCACTCTCAGGGAGGTAAACCTCAAATCCCTGTCATCTCATTTTTGTGTCTGTCTTTCCTTGCACTCTACATAGGCCGACTCAATCATACAACTGTGGGTAAGTTGGGTTTATTGACAGTCCATTTCACTGATATTTAAACAAATGATATTAAGACAATTGTCTTAGGTAGATTTCTAATTATGTAATAAGTGTAAGAATTCTATTTTTTTTTTATAATTGGAAGCGTCTTCTTACAGGAATTTTATGTATTGCTGTTGTCACAGTGTAATAAGAATGTCTCTCTTATCTCCCCAGTTGGTTTTACCTAGTTTGTATTGACTCTGAGACACAGAAAATAATGAGTTCATATACATACATATACACACACACACATACATACATAGGTAGATCATGGGTTGACTCTAGTAATATGTTGCATCAACTGCTGAAACCACTAGGTGGAAGGCTTACACAGAATGGAACACTTATACTCCCCAACCCCCAAGGTGGACAGTTTCTCTTCTGGTTTCTTACGCAAGCATCTGTTGCTTATGGACTGGGAGCCAGAGTTACTACTGTTCCACCTCCTTTTTTTTCCTTTTAAAGATTTATTTATTTATGCATACAAAGACTGTGGTACAGGTCAGAGGTGTGGGACCTGGGGGTGAAAGGATTCACCAGACAGTGGGGAACAGAAAAGGCAGATTGACTGAAATATACTGCTGAGGGGAGCAGCGGGTGAGACAGGAGAGGTCTGCTGTGTCATGTGGATCACCAACCCAGCCGGTGGCAGGGGACAAACTCGCCCCACAGTGGCTATGGCCTGCCTCATAGTGTGTTGCTTAACCCACTGCGCCACCAGGAAGGGCCTTCTCTTGTTTCTCTACTTTCTGCATTTCCTTTTATATTTAAAAGGAATCCTTTTAAATTCTGTTATAGAATAGCTGACATGAAAATATAAAGCTTTTGGTTAATTTAAATTATATACTCTGTAAATATAATACCAATTTTAAAAATTACATATAGACCAACAGACGTCTGTCAGTTCATCTGAATTGACCAGACACTCCAGCTGGACTGCTAAAAATAAATCAGGCAAATGTGGCAGGAAAATCCAACCATGCTATTTGTTTGCAGAGTTTGCTGATGCGCACACTGCATCCTGGTTTGTGGTGGCCACTGCTTTCATCATCACAGCTATTATATGCTTCACACTTCTCACTAGCTCCTGAGTCCTGGGTGATCTCAAATTCCTGAAGCTCAACCTCTCTGTTTCTCCAATTATGTTTGGAATGTTTATCCGGAAGGTAGAAGTATTTCTAGAGATTGTTCATAAAGATTGTCTGGCTTATGCCTCCCTGGTGGAACAACTGGTTAAGTGCCGTACTGTGGGGCTCCTGCAGCCACTGCAGCACCAGTTCTATCCCCGGTCTGGGAGGGAACCCACATGGTGCAGCAAATCTCTCCTGCCTTGCCCGCTGCTCCCCTCAGCAGTGTGTTTCAGTCCGTCTGCCTGTTCTATTCCCCACTCTGTCTCTGGTGCATCCTCTCACCTCCCGCAACTCTGGCCTGTACCCCAGCTCTTATGTGCATAAATAAATAAATCTTAAGAAAAAAAAAATTGTTGATCCAATCTTTGGGTTGATCCAATTTTCAGAAAGCTGCATATCAAACAGAATTGAAAGATCACCTTTTTCAAAGGGATTACCATCTTGTGACTTTCCTTTATCTGGAACTATAGGAAAACATCCTGATTCATTTATATTGCAGGGAATGGTGGTGGTGGGAGGTTTCACAACAATCTGTCTTCCCTCAAGGTGTTAAAATGTGAACTGAAATTCATATAAACTTTCAACAAGTCTTATTGTATATAGAATGATGTGCAAATCATTCCCATCTCTCTGTAACACCTCATGTTCTTTGTCTTGTGGGGAAAGAACAATATCTTCTGGGTCCTCTTCTAGAGCCTGGTCCTCCCCACTGAATACAGTTTCTGTCCATGTCTCATGCCTTTTCTACGAGGATGTCAAGAATTTTGACTTCTTTAATCTCCTTCTTCCCTTCACATTTTTTTTACAGCAGTCTTTTTCTTTCATTACATCTCCTTTTCCCTAACAGTTGGAACACACAGCCTGCAGATGCTGCTCTAATTCTTTTGAATTCCACCAGCTGCCTGGTTGTATTGTGTACATCAGGACACAGACAAGCTCTAACCACACTTCCAGGCTGTCCACTGTGGCCACTGAAGGCGCTGGAGTACATCCTTACTAAGTTGTAGTTTTACTGTCTTGCCATTATACAGTTGGACTAAAGATATTACCACTTAGGATTTGATAGTGAGTCCCACAGCAAGTTAGGGCTAATTAGGTTAGTGCAGGCAGGGGCTTCAGGAGAGTTAAGGAGGCTATTGAGAAAAAGACAGTAAATTCTAGGAGGTGCTAATCAAACATACTCCAGAGATGAGGTCAAGAAGTCCAGGAAGAATAAACAAAGACAATAAAACTTGAGCGAATAAGACTGTGGACAGGGGAGGTGAACTCTAAGATAAGAGCTGGGGCTAGGAGAAAGAGTCAATCACAAAATAGGATGATAAGATTGTATCAGTGAGAAAAAGAGCTGCAAGTTCTGAGGCCTATGTTCTGGGCATGATGAAAATGGAAGGGCCAATGGTCTGCTTTGTTGAGGTGCTGCATTTTTATTCAGCGGGGGGCGTGTTTTCCTCTCCAGTTTTCTTCTTCTGGCTCCTAGTCAGAAATTATGTCACAAGGCCATGTCTAGCTGGACTGAATCTAGGAAGATATAGTTTAGTTTTTTAACATTTCTCACAAAGGAATACATGGCAGAGGGAGACAGTGGATAGTCTTTTGGTGGTCAATCCTACAGAGCTGATTTCTAAGGTAAGTAGGTAGCTCCACAGGAGGTATCTAAAAGCCAAAGTGAACAATGAAAACAAAAAGCAAAAAAATAAAACAGAGCAAAGCAAAAGTATTAGGTCAAGGTGACAACTAATTTGTGGCATGTGGATAATGTTGGCCAGGTTTAACAATCTTGTCACAGTCTTGACTCTGCCTCCTGTAAAAAATATACACATTTGAAATTTAAATTCACTGTTAAAAATTACATATGCACAGTTAAAAGACTTAAATAATTCCACCAGACGTAGTAGAAAAGCACAGGAGAAACCAGCAGAACTTTTCACTTACCTTTATCAATTTCTAGAGGGAGCCATTTTAAACAGAGTTTTCTTCCTTGGTATTTTTAGTTCTTTTCATTTTTTTCTGTCAGATGTCAACCTCTTTGAGTTCTTATCTAGAAATCTTTCTTAGATTTGTCATTTGGAACAAAAGTTTTAGTTACAAGTTCCATCTTCTCTGTGATATTTTTTAAAAAAAGATTTATTTATTTATGCATACAAGAGCTGGGGTACAGGCCAGAGTCACGGGAGGTGAGAGGATTCACCAGAGACAGAGTGGGGAGCAGATCAGGCAGATGGATGGAAATACACTGCTGAGGGAAGCAGTGGGTGAGGCAGGAAAAGTCTGCTGCGCCATGTGGGTCCCTGCCCTGGCCTGGGATCTAACTTGGTGCTGCAGTGCTGCAGATGCTTCACAGTGCAGCACTCAACCCCATTGTGCCACCAGGGATGACTGATGATATTTTTATAGTTAGTGTTATTAGTCATTTTTTGGTTTAGTTTTTTTCTTTTAAGCTGAATTTTCTTGTATCTTTGCACATATTTTGTTTTATTTACACCTTTTTTTTCATTATGGATAATTTCAAACATATATAGAAGAAAGGAATATGATGGATTCCCTTGTACCCATCACCCAACTTTAACAATCATCAATTCACAGCCATGTAATTCCATCTCTACCTTACTTTCTGGTCCCTTCTTGTGTTACATTATTATTATTTTTGCAGTCAAATATGTGTAAGACAAAGTTTTACCATTTGAATCACTTTTATGTGTAAAGTTTTATGGCTTAAAGTTCATTCACATTGTTGTGCAACCATCACCACCTTCTGTCTCGAGAAGTTTTTTATCTTCCCAAACTGACATTCCCTACCCATTAAACAATAATGCTCCATTCCCTGCTTTTCCAGCCACAGGCAACCATCCATGTAAAGTACTTTCTATATCTACACACTTGACTAACATAGGTACCTCATAAATGGACAGATAATATTTATCCTTTTGTGATATGCTTACTTCAATTAGTATAATGCATTCAAGTTTCAAACATTTTGTAAGAGGTGTCATAATTTCCTCCCTAATTTTTAAGGCTGAATAATAAATATACCATTGTATGGATATGTCCCATTTTGTTTATTCATTTATCTGTCAGTGTTTGGGACACTTTCACCTTTTGGCTATTGTGAATAATGCCTCTCTGAACATGGGTGCACAAATACCTGTGTGAGTTCTGTTCGATTCTTTTGTTTATATTCTCAGAAGTGGAATGCTAGATAATAGAGTAACTCTATGCTAATTTTTAAAAAGAATTGCTATACTGTTTTCCACAGTGATTACACTATTTATTTATTTAAAGTATTTTATTATTTATGCATACAAGAGCTGGAGTACAGGCCAGATGCGGGCTGGGGAGAGGATTCACCAGATACAGAGTGGGGAGCAGAACAGGCAGATTGACTGAAACACACTGCTGAGGGGAGCAGCAGGCAAGGCAGGAGAGGTCTGCTGCACCATGTGGGTCTCCTCCCTAGCTGTGATCAAACTTGCACTGCAGGGGCCTCCCTGGTGGCACAGTGGGTTAAGCAACGCACTATGAAGCAGACTGCAGCCACTGCAGCACGAGTTCCATCCCTGCCCCTGGCTAGGGAAGGGACCCACAGCAGACCTCTCCAGCCTCGCCCGCTGCTCCCGGCCCGCTGCTCCCCACAGCACTGTGTTTCAGTCAAGGTTTGAATTTCTCCATATCCCCAACAATACTTGTTATTTTCTGTACTTTGTTTTCTTTTTAAATAATAGTCCTCCTAATGGATCTGAATTGGTTTCTGTATTTTTGAAATAAATCCCATACATCATAACATTTTCCCATAAATATTTCAGTCTGTATTTCTAAAAAATATAACTCCAACCTAAATAATTTATAAAAATTCTTTAATTTCATTAAATATCCAGTGAGTACTCATAATTTTAACTGTTTCAGACATATAATAGTTCTTTATTTACTTTTCTGTTAAATCTGGATAGAAATAATATTCATATATTTTTATTATAAACAGAATTGTTTGATAATGTTTCCTGAAGTCTGGGTTTTACTCATACATTCATGTGGTATTTAATATGTTCCCTTATATTTTCTATCAATAGTTGAATCTAGTGGTTTGATCAGATTCAGGTTTAAAATCTTAGCAAGATCATTTCTTAGTCAGTGTTGGATTCTTTTATTGGAAAATATAGAATCTGGATATATTTTTGTGATGTTAGTAGCTATTTATGATCATTGAACAGTTTCATAATCACAGAAAAATCTATTGGAAGCACTGAACTAGATTTATTAATTCAGTATGTTTGTGATATGCTATTCTATTTCTAACATTCATTTCATATTTACTACCTGGAAACCTTCTATGAAGAGAAATTTTCCCATATCTCCTATTTGGTTATCTAAGAATACAATTCATATAGGAAAAGCAGAATAAAAATTATTTTCTTTTAATGAGGTTGATTCTATAAGCTGTAAGTCAATTAAACATTTACTTCAGCATGATTATATAATTATTGTTCATTGCAATGAACTAATGAATTCAGTTCATATTTCCTTTTTATTCATTTTTTTTCCCTTTTCCTGGAATTTCTAAATTTCCTTCCATTTTTTTACACCAATTTACATTATTATTTTCTCAATTTTCACCCTCAATTTTCCATCATGTTTATTTTATTCAGACCCTTTTTTTCCTTTAGGGTCTTGTTTTTGGAAATTTAGTTGGAACTTCTCTTTATCTTTGTCTGAGGTCGTGTATACTTTCCCCTGAATTCTATATCTTCCTTTATCTTGGATTATTTAATTGATTTGCCAAATATGTCCTCCTAATATAATTTCCTAAAAAGGAATTCTGTGGAGGTCAAGGTTTATGAAGCGATTCCATTTCTGAAAATGATTTTAGTTTATTCACTTTTGCTTGTTTTTTTTTTTTCATTTGAAGCTATGTTTATTAAAGGCATACAAAGTAAATATTGTTTTATCTTTCCAATGCATTAACACTTTATTATTATAAAACTCACCTCTCTGTGTCTGTAATCTTTTTGCCTTAGTGTTTACCTCATCTACTATTAGAATAACTATTCTAGATTTCTTTTGGTTGGTGTCTTCATGGTATATTCCTTTCTATCCTTTTTTGTCTTAATATTTCTGTAATCTAATCCTATGTATAGAACATGTCTCTTATGAGCAATGTCCACCTAGGTTTTTAAGTCAATTCTAATAATCCTAGACTTTTTATTTGCATTATTTTGTCCATTCACATTTTTTTTCATCTATAGTACATTTTTTATTCTTTTTTTCCATTTAATTTATATATATTTGACATCAATTGTAATCCCATGCATTCCCCATCACCATATCACCAGTGCACCATCACCTCAGTCCCTCTTGCTCCCATCTTCCCTCAACCTTCCCCCTCCCCACTTGCTTGATTGTTTGGATATAGAATTCTAATTTTAAATTCTGAACTGTCATATTAAAAAGTTAAGGACAAGACTCATTATTATTCCTTGGTAATTTCAATATCATTACTTCTTTCCCAGTAGACAGGTATACCCTTCTCTGCCCTTGGGTAAAAAAGATTTTCAGGGAATATTTTGATATTCTGTTGCAGGCTTCTATCTAAATAATGCTCAAGTAGATGATGAATTTAAGTTGACATTAATTTCAATATGGTATTTCTGAAATGTTACAAAATTTGAATGTATAAAAATCAAATGACAGATTCTTGAATGTGGTAAATGCTGTAAATTATTATATTTTTAAAAGACTTATTTATGCATAGAAGAACTAGAGTGTAGGCCAGAGGTTCAGGGGGTAAGAAAACTCAGCAGAGAGAAGAGAGGGGAGCAGAACAGGCAGATTTACTGAAATATACTGCTAAGGAGAGCATCGGGCAACACAGGAGAGGTCTGTTGTGCCATATGTGGGTTAGCTACTTGGCTGGGGATCAAACTCAGGCCACCGTGGTGATAGTGCTGTGACTTAACCCCTAGACCATCAGGGAGGCCCCAAATGCTCTATATTAGTAACTATATTTCTTTCCATGTTTTTTCTAGCTTCACTGGTCTGAGAGTAAAGGTAGAATTGAGAGTAGTTTCCTCCATTAACCCTAGTGATTCATTAGTGAAATTTCTGCTTCCCATTTCTCCAACATGGGGGTCTGTGGATTTTGAGGTTTAAATTCCCAAGAAAGGAATGCATCTACTAGGGGACACTACAATGTATTAGTTTAACTGGCAGTTGAGATTGCCAACCTCCCATATGGGGCTCCTCATGCTAGCTAATCAACAACCAAAGACGGGTTTCCATTATTGACTGAGTAATTAAATGATCCTGATAATCAAGGAACTGCTTTACACAATGAAAGTTTGGAATGCATCAGATAAGATGCATTGCCTTAGTCCTCCAAGGTTCTGTGATTAAAATCAATAAAAGACACCAATATTACACAAAGAGGAATGATAATGGCCTAGATCCTTCAGGAATGAAGAACTGGGTCACCACTAGGCAAATAAACATGACCAGCTTAAGTGCTTACTCAGGGCAGAGGAATAGGTCATGGAAGAAAGCAGTTAAAAATATCATTTACAACCATGTGACCAGTAGCATAAATAAGGAATGTTTTTTTTTCTTGTTTGGATATAAATACATTTCTGTATATTAACCAATATTTTAACTGCTATTAAACAATATATTTTTTCTCCCTCTCATTTCTTTATAATCTAACATACATTCATGTAGTTAGCCTTATACTTCAGTATTGAAATTACAGGATATGATTTATATAAGGAGACTATGATTTAGCTGAAAGAGGTATAAACAGTAACCAAAGATGGTTACACACTCTTTTAGAGTAAGGATTAGACTTGTACTATAGTGGCTTCATAGTGAAGCTTCACAGTGATAGCTTCATAGTGCTGCGTCTTAACCCCTTATGCCACCAGGGAGGCCCTAAGATGTCCCCTTAAAGACTAGTTACTAAAATAATATCATGTTTGGTGTCTTCTTAAATGGTAAGTTAATTAGTGTGGAAAACTTGGTAGATATAGGAAATCACCAGAATACTGATAACATTCTGGTGATATCCAAGTTCTTTCTTCAATGAATATATCCATAATGGATAAGTACATATAAACACACTTTATTTTTATAAAAATGGAATCAGGGCCTCTCTGGTGGCACAGTGGGTTAAGCAGCGCACTGTGAAGCAGGCCGCAGCCACTGCAGTACGAGTTTGATCCCTGCTGCCGGCCAGGGAGGGGACCCACATGGTGTGGCAGACCTCTCCTGCTGTGCCCACTGCTCCCCTCAGCAGTGTACTTCGGTTGATCTTCCTGTTCTGCTTCCCGCTCTCTGTGGTGAATCCTCTCACCTGCCCCCCCCCCAACACCTCTGGCCTGTACCCCAGTGCTTGTATGCATAAATAAATAAATCTTTAAAAAAAATGGAATCACATTAAAATTTTGTTTAGAAAACATATCCTCTCAATAACAGGTTATGATTATTTATTCCTAGATAATTAAGTATTCTCCAATTCAAGAATAAAATTTTAAATTACTCCACAGTATTCTGTTAATCAGTATATCACAATTTATCTAATCCAATCTCTTATTGTTAAGTGCTCAGATTATTTTCAGTTGTTTATTAAAAAAAAAACCCAACTATGTCTTGGGATCTGCTTTTCTCATTGAATGATACCATAAAGACAGGTCAGGAGCGACAAAAGAAAGCATGGAGTTCTTATGCCAAAAACTGTGCCAAATGTGTAATAACTTCATTTCTATGTAAATCCACTTGGCTAACTTTCTGCATGGTTAAGTTTTTTTCAACAGCTATGTACTACAGATTTAAAATCTGAAAATTTACTTTTATAAAATAATTAGGTGTATCCTAATCCTTTTAGAAGTCTTCTTGGAATGCAACATTATCAAGTAAACTTTTGGAGTTCCCCCTTAGAATTTGCCCACTTCCTGAAGAATACAAAAACAGTAATTTGAAAGGAAACATGCACAATTATGTTTATTGCAGCACTACTTACAATAGCCAAGCTATGGAAACAAACTAAGTGCCCCCAAACAGAGGAGTGGATCAAGAAGATGTGGAATACTACTCAGTGATCAAAAAAGATAAACTCATGCCATTTGCTGCAGCTTAGTTGGAACTGGAAGGGATTATGCTAAGTGAAATAAGCGAGAAGAAAACTAAATATCAAATGGTGTCACTTATATGTGGAACATAGAGAAACCAAACAAAGTGTCAGACAAAGACAAACTATAAAACCAACCTTTGAAAACTGACCATAAAGCTGAGGCATTCAGAGAGGGAGGGGGTGGGAAGGCACAATAGACTATGGTAGAAGACCATGGGTATCTTGGTGGTGGGTGTGTTATGGAGACTACACCTAAAGTGAGGGATCCTATACTTCCAAAATATGAACAATGCAAACCCACGGTTCTTTAATAAAATGTTTATTTTAAAAAAATGGCAAAGTCAAAAACAATAAAATTTGCTATTTCTAGAATAAGCCTGAATTTATTGATCCATTTTATAAAATGAAAATTAAAAAGAATTTGCTTGACAAATTCCAGCTTCCTTTTCTCATCCAAGTTCCCCACCAGCACAATTGTCTACCTGTAGGCCCTCAGTGGTCCACTGTATGCTGAAATAAAGCTAAATCTCAGTACCTGTTCCAGATTTGGTGAACTAGCATCTGCATATTAATGTGATCCCCATACACACTAGACTTTGAGAAAGACTAACTTAGACCTTGACACTTTGCCCACATTTAACCCTGGTCCTACGTTCTGAATAAGAGTGAAGGTGTCCAGACAGCGTAAATAGTCATGTTAGAGACAGGATCTACACCAAAGGGTCCATTCAGACACTTCACCATACCAAGCCCTGCCTGTATAGGAAGTAGGCCCCTAAAGATAGGCTGCCTGTAGGACACATAAGGACATAAGCGACCTTTGCAAGCTGTTCATCAGGGTGAAAAAAGGGTGGAACAGGAAAGGGAGGAAATCATGTTCCTGGATTCCAAAAACCACAGTTTGTCTAGGTGCTACTTTTACCCTTATTTAGCACATAGCTTTGTCATCCCTTTGCTGACCTCTTTGCCTTTTTCATTTTGCACTGTATCAAAACATCAGCATCTCAAACTTTTCTTCAAGAACTAGAAAGATTAAGTTTTCAGGGATTGAAATGTGCTGTTTTCCAGCAGTTTCTGGCAGTTCCCTGCTTTTATGGTGTAGTCATGGTGAAACCTGAGTCATGAGAGGATGGTTGGCAGTGCCAAAGAGCCCGGGAAGGAGCTGCAGACATGCCAGGATGTTGAAGAGTTGGGGCACAGTAATTACTGGCCACCTGGGGCCACTGGCCAAGATGGGACAGGAGAGCTACCTCCATTTTAATTGTGTGTATACAGATGGCTCCAAGTTTTACCTGCTAATGAAAAACTTTCTGTGGCAAGTAAGTTTAGATTGAGCCATGAGTATAAAATATCTCCGCAGATAATTGTTTCTAAGAGTGCCAAGTAGCAACGCCTAACTTTTGCATCTGCATCTGTAGATCTTCTGCCTCTCCCCGACACTTTTTTTTTTTTAAAGTGAGTAATCACAACATTTTCCTGGAATGGCAAACACTATACCTCAATTTTTGTTTTAAGGAAGAAATGTTTTTCTCCTGTGCTCATTTACACACACTGAACAACTACCCAGCAAAGGCACCCCTCTTTGGCCTCTGTATGTGTTTGCCATTTCTCTAAAATTCTGACTCATAGTCTGGAGGACAATGATTGATTTTTTTCCACTTCGCATAGTGCTATGAATTTCTCCTCACAAGGATGGCCTGTTTATTCACTCTAGACATCGTTGGTAGAGAGCTAGTGTAAACAGCCCCAAGGAACCCGGTGGGCTGGGGAAGTGGGCGCCCTGTGTTCTCCGCGGGAAGCAGGGGTGCCAGGGCCAGGTCAGGCTGACCGAATTTAGAAACCTCGTCGCACCCACCTTGGTTTTGCGATGTTTGTCAGAAGAGCGAGAAGCGCCATTGTGATGAGGGTGGGAGGGGTGGAGTCACCAAGTGCCGTCTCAATTTAGATCTCCCTCGCTGTTAGGCGCGCCCATTTCAGATTGCTAAACCCGAGTCGGGGAAAAAAGTCTGGGAGGAGGTGGAAAGCCACACCCCGCCGTGCCCGCGAATTTCCCCAGCAGCGGACGGTAGCGCAGGCAGACGCCTCGGAGATGCAGGGCCGACAGCTGCTGACCGCCGCCCACCTCCTATGCGTGTGCTTTGCCGCCGCGGCCCCTGGGTAGGACGCGAGCTCGCGTGGCGGGGGGACGGGCGGGTGCGGGACCGCCCGAAGGGCTTGGTGCGCCCGGGTGGGGGCTGCCGGCTGCGGATGAGTTCCCAGCGGGACACCGGCCTGGAGGTTTGACCAGCTGTCCCATCGGTGTGGTTCTCTTAGGGGCTGACTTTCTCCACCCATGAAGCTATTTAAGCGACTCTCTGACCACGTCTGCTTTCTTTTTTAAATAAATATTTATTTATTTACCCATACAAGAGCTGGGGTACAGGCCAGAGGTGGGGTATGTGTGAGAGGATTGAGCAGAGACACAGTGGGGAGCAGAACAGGCAGATTGACTGAAATACACTGCTGAGGGGAGCAAGCAGGTGAGACAGGAGAGGTCTGCTGTGCCAGGTGGGTTAGTTCCCTGGGTGGGGATCAAACTGATGCTGCAGTCGCTGTGGATAGCTTAATGGTGCTGAGACATAACCCCTTGGCCAACAAGGAGGCCCCACCTTTGCTTTCTAAAGAGAGTCTGCATTGTCTCTTTTTTCTCAATTTTATTGCTCCTAAATAACGAACGTGCTTTCATCTCCCAAAGACATCTGATACGTAGTTTGTCTGAAAGAGGTGTCTCAACTTCGGCGTGGGAAAAGTGTGGCAGAGGCGATGGAAGTCTGAGTTTTGATGCAGACATTGTAGGAAGATTACTGTCGTGACACCCACTAATAAAAAGAGCCCCACTCCTAAAGATTTTGAGACTTTATCCCTAGGCTAAGTAGAGGAAGTGCAGTTTTGAGGACGTGTATGCTCTACTACTACTGGAAATTTCACTACAGGTAGTTTAATTTCAGATGATAGATTTCAATCAGTGGTACTACTTATTGATGTTTTCTTGGGCAGATGTTGAAGGAAAATCTTGAATAAGAGACAGGCAAAATCCTAGTGTGTAGCATATTTGCCTTTTTATTTTTAGGGCAAGAATAAAATCACTGTCTGGGTGAGATCTGCTGTAAAGTGGTTTTAAATGCTGATACTTTGCCAATAAGGTATGCATGCCCCATGTAAACCACTTATACTGAGGCTCATCCTGTGCAGCTGGTGGTTTATATAATGGAAATTATATAGGCCCCTCCTCTAGTGGTGCATTAATTACTGCACTAAACTGATTTATGGGAATTGTTGTTTCAGTAGCATTTTAATGTTAAGTGGAGCAGTGGGCAATATTAATTGGAGCAATTGCAATTGGCACAGTATAGGGATTCTACCTTACTGTCTATGAAATTGAGAATTGCAAAATAATGGAGATGTAAGGATAAGAAACATTGTTGGTGTATCTTTAGGCCCAGATTTCTGGTGACTGCCCCTGGACTCATCAGGCCTGGGGCAAATGTGACTGTTGGGGTGGAGCTTCTGGAACACAGCCCCTCAGAAGTCATGGTGAAAGCTGAAGTGGTTAAGATGGCAGCAAATCTCACTACCTCTGTTCTGGAAGCAGAAGAAGTCTTTGAAAAAGGTAAGATAAACAGAATAGAATCTTACCCTTTCGTGGTAATAATTGGTATCTGTTAGTAAAGCCTTGAGTTACATTGGGTAATAGAAAACCCAAATTTGCAGTGACACTTATATAATGTACTTTAATTCTTAGATAAAATCCAAAATGGTGTTACGGGCTCTCTTCTCTTACAATTGGAGATTCAGAGACCCAGGTTCCTTCTACTTTGTGGCTCCCATCATCATCATCAACACGTGGCTTCTAAGTCTGCAGAGGAAGAACATAGGGTTTCTCATTTGGGAGGAATTATGTGTTAGGCCTAGAAGCGGTGCATATCACTTCTGCTTCTCCTGTGACAGTTGGCTGCAAGGGAGGCTGGGAAATGTAGGCTAGTGTGTACTCCAGAAGAAGAAATGGGCATAGTTAACAGTGACACAAGACCTTATTTATTTGAGTGCAGGGGATTTTACTAAATACGCTTTGGGGAAAAAAAGCTACATAATAGTTAAAGTTAAGTTTTATGGCATATTTCTTAATTTTAAAATAACAGGAAAATTATAAAAGTAATGTAAAAGAGGAATCCATGTGTCTTCTTTCAATTTTGAGTTTTAACCTGGTCCAGGATTAAATGGGTAAATGAATTTTTATTTCAGTACTAAGAGAAAATTAAGTTTGATGGTAAAAACTTATTATTCTTTTTAAATTAAAGCAAACATTTATTTTTAAATTAAAAGAGTAATGTGTACTTAAGGATTAGAACTTGATAAAGACTGGAAGTAAAGGAAATAAACCAAAATCACCTGTACCACACAACTTTTAACATTTATTTTTTTTTTTTTTAAGATTTATTTATTTATGCATACAAGCACTGGGGCACAGGCCAGAGGTGTGGGGGGGTGAGAGGATTCACCACAGAGAGCGGGGA
>JAGFMF010011771.1:2096021-2111565 GCA_019455555.1 Galemys pyrenaicus | reverse complement strand
TGGCCGGCAGCAGGGATCGAACTCGTGCTGCAGTGGCTGCGATTTGCTTCGTAGTGCGTTGCTTAACCCACTGCGCCACCAGGGGAGGCCCAACTTTTAACATTTAATTAGAAGCAGGTTTAGATGTTTAGTGAGTCAGAAATTGAAGCAAATTTGTATGCTGTTGTGTTATCTTTTTAAAATATCATTTAAGGGCACATCATGGATGGGACTCTACAATAGTTCATTAGATAAATGTTCATCTTCTACCAGCATAGAGAAATGAATACCATCCTGAAATGAGATAAAAATCAAAGTTTATCTGTTCTTTCTCCACCGGAAATTGACTAGTGAGTTGGAGTCAGGAAGAGGAGATCTGTACAGGAGCCAGCTATCTGTCTTTTATAAGAGTAACCTTAGGGAAGTGGAAGGCCTTGCTTCCTGGAGAGGAAGTGTAAATTAGTGCTTAACATATGAGGCTGAGTCTTAGTACTTGATACTGGGCAGGTTACCTAACTGCACTGGGCTTTAGTGCCCTTATCTATAAAATGGGGATAACAGAAGTTGTAAATTTAAAGTCAATTGATAATATCAATTAGGCGTTTTATAAATGTTGTTTTATAAACAACATTGTTGATATTACAAGTAGTAATAATATTGATGAAAAAGATGCAGGAAGCTTCATTTCCTTTTTACATTAGGGACACACCTCAACTTATATTATTAAAGTATTAATTTTGAAAATAAAATGAATCATCACTTTATGATATTGAAATACTGTCACAGAAGACAATACTTAAGGTGATTCTATATGCATTATTAAGAATAAATAATTTATTAAGAATAAACTCAAATAATGAAGAATTTTTATTGTGGTTCTACAATGTAGAGGTCCAGAACAACATGGATGATTTTGAAAAATACTTGGGCTACACCTGGATGCTTGTATACTCTTACTCTAGGAGTTCTTCTATACTGTCATTTCTGCAAGTTTTCTCTGAGTTGTCTTTCTCTTTTCTGCATACAGTACCAACACTATGAATGTGTGTTACTGTGGCTTGGTTTTAACTTTATTCTCAGATTTTTCTTCTGGGAGGACAGTCAGTCATATGCCCCTGGGAAGGCAAAATGACTCAAGACTGGGTCAGATGACACCATCCTGGGAGCAGAATGGATCTTTGAAAAGGGAGAGAAAAAATGTAGCTTTTTCTAGGGGTTGTTTTTGACTCTTTTAGGTATAGTTCCATTGAAAATACCATTTTTGGGTGAACTCTCCTTTCAAAGGACAATTTTACTGTTATCAGAGGCCGTGGGTCATTGTTCTCAGAGCAGATGCTTCCTGTAATGTTTGGACTTAAGAATCAAGATGTTTCTCCCTCCCTGTCTTCAACATCCTTTCCTTTATCTGACTCCTCCAGTTGTAACAATATGTAGATAAAGGAGGATTTATAAGTCAGTGGGGTCTGGATCTTTCCAGGAGTCAATCTTTTTTCCTTGCCACATAAATACAAACAAATGGGTTTTAGGTTTGGATCTTTCATCATTTTCTTATGAGAGTTTCTAAGGAAAGCTTGGTTTTAACTTAAGATTCATCTTCTAGAAGAGCTGGGTAAGGAGAGGGCAGGTTATGAGAGACTGACTCTGTAAGTCCTGGTCTTAGAAATCCCAGGGACAGGGCAGTGCTTCACCATAACCAGAATGCATTTTTACCTTAATTGTGTCAGCAAATATAATAACCTTTTTGATCACAAAATATGCTTTTAAAAAGCAGAGAAAGTATGCTTTTTTTTTTTTTTAAAGATTTATTTATTTGTGTATATAAGAGCTGGGTACAGGCCAGAGGCGCAGGGGGTGAGAGGATTCACCATAGACAGAGTGGGTAGCAGAACAGGCAGATTAACTGAAGTACACTGTGGAGGGGAGCAGCAGGCAAGGCAGGAGAGTTCTGCTGTGCCATGTGGGTCCCTTCTCTGGCTGGGGATTGAGCGCGTGTGCTGCAGTGGCTGTGGAAGTCCCACAGTGTGGCGCTCAACCCCCTGCATCACCAGGGAGGCCCAGTATGCTTATTTCTAGGAAGAATTTTGTTTTTTTTTTTTTTTTTCACACATATGGGAAAATTTTTGTACATTTCCATTTTTGAGGCCAGCAACATTGATTTATTATANTTTCTAGGAAGAATTTTTTTTTTTTTTTTTTTTTTCACACATATGGGAAAATTTTTGTACATTTCCATTTTTGAGGCCAGCAACATTGATTTATTATAGTTAATTCATTGTTTTTTTAATACGTTATTTTGTTTTGCATTATTATTAATTTTTTCCCCTAATGCCTTATTTGGTTCCCTTATATTCCTCCTATATGTGAAACCATCTGATACTTTTCTTTTTCCTTCTGAGTTTACTGAGCATAATTCCTTCTACCTCCATCCATGTTGCTGCAAATGGCATTGGTTTATCTTTTTTGATTACTGATTCCATCGTGTATATGTACCACATCTTCTTGATCCAGTTGTCTATTTTTGGGCATTTGGGTTGTTTCCAGGTTTTACCTATTATAAATAGTGCTTTAATAAACAGGGGTGCAGGTGTTCTTTTGAATCATTGTTTTTGTGTCCTTTGGGTACATCACTAGAAGTGGGATTGCTGGGTCATGTGGTAGCTCCATTTTTAGTAGTCTGAGGAACCTCCACACAGCTTTCCATAGTGGTTGGACTGGTTTGCACTCCCACGAGCAGTGTAGGAGAGTTCCTTTTTTACCACATTCTCTCTAACATTTGATGTTGCTAGTTTTATTGGTATGTGCCATTCTTATTGTTGTAAGGTGGTATTGCATTGATCTGCATTTCCCTGATTATGACTGAATATTTTTTCATATGCCTGTTGGCCATTTGCATTTCTTCTTTGGTGAAGTGTCTTTTAAGTTCTTCTACCCATTCCTTAACTGGATTGTTTACTTTGTTTTTGTTGAGTCAAAGTTCTTTGTTGAGTCAAAGTTCTTTGTGATTAGTCCCTTAGCAGATGCATGGGGTGCAAAGATTTTTTTTACTGATCATTAGGATATCTCTTTGTTTTGCTTAGTATTTTTTTTGCTGTACAGACTTTTCAGTTGGATGTAATCCCAGGTGTTTTCTTTTCCTTCACTTTCTTTGCTTTGGTGGATGTGTCTTTAAGGATGTAACTGAGATATTACAATACACAATTTAAAATTTATTGGGAATCAGGTATGGGGTGTGTTTGTGTGTGAATACTTGTCCTAAAAAAAGTATTTCTACAAAACTTTGTGGAGTTCTTCAAAGGTATATTAATATATTTCTAGTGGTAACATTCAGGTATTGAAGTGTATTATTATCACCATCACTATCATCATCATTTGTATAGTGAATAGAACTAGGTTCATGATCTTTTCGTCTTCTGTATAATAGATTTGGTTAAATAAACACTAACTCTCAGATAATAATGAGAGTAGAGAAGATGGAGCAGCTCTTTATATTTGAAATCAAGTTAGACGAGATTGTTGGGTGGAGAGTCTCTCCCCTTATCTCGTCCCTTATTTCTTCCCTCACTGTGATGCTGCCCTGGAGTTCCATGCCAAATAAAGGGGAAAAAAAGTTAAGAACATTTGAATTCATAGATAATAAATGAGAATGAGCTCATCTGTTGAGACATGTGGAATAATTGCATGATTTGGGATAGTAATTCCATTATAAAACCATTATTTCTGCTTTATTTCCCCTTCTCCTTGTAAAACCTGTAATTTTCATTTGTAAACTTTCTGTTTTTCCTGAGCAAGATTTACTTCAAGTAATAGGGAACTTACCTTTTCTCCCCACCTCTTGGTGAGTGCTCCCCTGTCTGGAAAGCAGTTTGTTTATTTATGGTGCCAAGCCCACTTCCATTTTCCCATTGAGGTATATCAGGGTGAGACATACTCTGAGTGTCTCTAATCCTTCTAGAACTTGATTTTTCCTTTTGCCTTAAAGTCTTGTTGAATTAATGATATGTTTGTCTTTTATTTTTTAAGTTTAACGTTACCCTTTGTTCTTCCTTGTCTTTCTATCTTTCTCACCTTGACTATGTGGTATCTTATTTTTCATCTTGATCTAGTAATATGGAAAGTCATTATTTCTTGAGTTTGAGATACAAAACTTAATAAAAACTGAAAAACTTAAAATTATCCACCTCATTTTGGTGGAAAATGGAAACAAAGCTCCTGAACATAAATTTCATGACCTGTAGATCAAAATCTGTCCCACGGTTTTTATGAAAGTAGATTAATTAGTGGAGTGTGTGGGCAGGTCTGTCAGGGCAGGTTTTCACAAGCAGCTTTGGAAGCAGAACTTAGTCTGAACTTGTAGTTACCTGAGGATGAGTTTAAAGGGTGTGGGCTGTTCATTCACACGTCTTTGCTATTGTGTGTGATGCATTGTAGATAATCGGGTAGGTGGTCCCTGAGGGGGCCCTTGTGCAATCATGAAGTGTTGGGGCTTTGGGGCCAGGCTACCTTGAGTGTGAGGTTGGCCCTTCCAGTAGTGGTAGTGTGACTGGGGGCGGGCATTATCTCATCATTTTTATCATCTGAAAAATAGGGGTACCAGCCTTCTGTGATTGCACGTTATTGTGAGGACTAAATGAGGCAGCATGCCTAAAGCACTTAGGGTACAGGAGTTATTCATGAAAATCGTTACTAATTTTTATTAGAAGAGGCCAGCAACAGTCATGGCAGAGGCAGTTGTTAGCCACATGCTGGGATGATCTTGAAATGGGAATTCCGTGAGAGTTACCTCATTAGGCAGGGATGAGAGGGAACTCAGTGTATTAAATACTGAGTTTCTTTATAGTGCCAGGTACTTTACACACAATTTTTAATTTCAGTAACCCTATGATCACTATCATTTTAGGGGTGAGGAAACTGAGGCTAAAAGAGAACAGTAGCTTTTCCTCAGTTAAAACAGTAAATGGTAAAGCCTAAGTTTGAAGTTGGTTCTGTTGGAACTGTCTGGGAGCGTGTGAAATGTTTTATCACTTTGGGAGTTGATGCTATATTCTGTCAGTCATCTTCCTCTGAAGTCATCTTCGAATTTGCTAGTGAAAATTTAGTCCTAGATATAATGAAATGAAATCCAGATCTAAAGAGTCACAAATGCAATGTGAGATCTCTTCTTTACTTAGATTTTGGAGAATTTCAGACCTGAAGGATCCTCAGAGATAAAGCAGTTTAGTTACCTAATTTATGGCAGAGGAGACTGAGGTGTGGTGTTTGCTAACTTGCTTATTGGTGGCAGAGCTGAAATTAGGTTGTGGGCCTACACATTTGCTTTTAGCATTTTACTCTAAGAAACTTTCCTAACATGTGGAGAACTGTGTGTAAGACACAGGATATATTTGTAAATGTTTTCTGATATGGAAGGAAATAAGGCAAAATAAGGAGTTTAAAAATGCTGACTTGCATATTTGTGCATGTTTCTTATTTCAGGTCAAGGAGGAGTTGTTCTTTATGTACTATGGACTATGGTTCAGCTGCAGTGTGGGTGAGGCTGGTAGCCTCAGATCTTTCTAAAACTAAATTCTGTTGCTGTGTTTCTGAAGGTGTACGGGCGTTGTAAGCTAAACACACAGATTCACACACACCTGCAAGGCATGAGTAAGGTCTAGAAATCTAACCTTTATTTTAAGTAATCACCACAGGTGATTATTAGACACATTCAGTTAAGAAACACTGCTTTTTAGTATCTTAGGAATTGTTCCTGATCGAGTACTGGAAAGCCTGGGAGTGAGAGGCATGCCTTTGCAAGTCTGTTGTGATTCAGGCCCTTTAGAGAAGGTCCTTTCCCCGTTGTCTGCTGTTATTAGCATTTGACTTTCACATAACATGCGGCCCCCAGCCTGAGCACAGGTGTTAATGTTATGCAGTGGAGAGAAACACATCCTGGGGTTTGATGTTGAACTGGTGATTGGGCAAAGTTGAAAGTGAACATACTGATTTTTAAAACTCTAAGTTAAACATGTGCTGCTCTTCTTCTAACCCTGAATGAGTCACTGTTCTTGTGACTCACTAGGGCTTGTGGTGGAAATAGAAATCAGATCCTGTAAGAATTCAGGCAGGGTTACTTTTTGATCCTTTATGTTTTTGAGAGGGCGTTTTGATAGTTGTTTCTCTGATGACATTCCCCTTCCGCTTTATTATTTGTTATTTGCTGTATGTTAAATATGAATGAGCGGGGAGTGGGGAATAAAGGAGTGAGTCATTGGAGGACCTTCTGAGGTTCCAGAAGGACAGCATGTAATATTAAAAGTACAGGTGACCAGAGAGTTATTATTTCTTGTTTGTATAAAAAATTCAACATATTTGTAAATAGTGCTTTTTGTGTGTGACCCTCTGTTTGGTACTATTTCTTTCTGCCTCCAGAGCTATACAGATGTCCATTCATAAATGTTCCACCTCTGCTGACATATTTGACATTTAGTGGGAACCGTTCTTTCTTATACTGGAGAAGGGAAATTTGTCCTGGAAGAGAGTGCCGGTGGAGGGGGTGGCAGAAATTAGGAGATAGGTTCTGTGCATGTTCTTTCTGAAATGATGTTGTTTTCTGTAAATTTGGGGAGACATACAGGGGGAGATGTCTAACAGATGGTTTTGATACTGTAACTAGGGGGAACTTAAAGCATTGTTTTTAGAGAGGCAGATGGCACTTGCAGTCTTGGTGGGAATGCATAAGATGCACAAGAGAAAGAGTTAATGGAAGGAACAGGACCAATGACAGAAGCATGGGAGGAGGAAAACAAATCAATGAAAGGGATAGACAATCAGCAGTCAGAGACGTGGACTGATTGAAGATGGTGAAGTGTCTTAGAAGCCAAGGGAAGAAAGAGTTCTAAGAAGGAAAGGGTTTTTTAAAAATAGAGATAGGACCTCCCTGGTGGCCCAGTGGGTTAAGCAGCGCACTATGAAGCAAACCGCAGCCACTGCAGCACGAGTTCGATCCCTGCTGCCGGCCAGGGAGGGGACCCACATGGTGCGGCAGACCTCTCCTGCTGTGCCTGCTGCTCCCCTCAGCAGTGTACTTCCATTGATCTGCCTGTTCTGCTCTGTGGTGAATCCTCTCACCTCACCCCCACAACTCTGGCCTGTACCCCAGTGCTTGTATGCATAAATAAATAAATCTTTAAAAAAAAATAGAGGTAATATTGGTTACCACCATTGTATGTGATTCAGAGGCATAGGATCACAGCTCCTTGGGTGCATGTCCCCATAACACTAGATCCAACACTAGAACACTTATAGCCCTTCACCATAGTCCATTATGCCCTGCTCCCCATTGTGTTTATACCTTGGCCTCTTGGAGACTCGATTCCACAGGCAGTTACCTAGTGTTTGTTACTGGTTTGGTTTATCTGACTCCTTGTTCCGTTTGTATTCCACATGGAGGTAGAATATAAATTCTTTTTAAATTGGGAAAATAACAACGATACAAAAACTTGTATTAGGAAAAAAAAACATGATAAGCACAAGAAGTGGAATTGTTAACTCCCCATCACTTGGTCTGAGCTAAGATGACCGTCACACCAAAGGTGCAGAGACAAAATTTCAGGAGAAGGAATAACGGCTACTCCTGGTCTTGCGCTGCCTCTTCTACTCTTCGTTTCCTTGGGAAAATTCCATGGCCTGACTTTCTTCACTTACCAAGGGTCAGGGTAAAATAAAATGGATCAAAGAAGATCTGGTGGAGGGAACTAATTGGGAGGTGGCAGACACATCTGTGGGTCATCAATTCTGAAGAAATGAGTCAGGGATTAAAATCTGAATACCAGAGTGGTAAAGAATTTAAAAATAATCTGGGAGGAAGTTATTCTAGGAGCTCCTCATAGCTTCCTTTGGGCAGGGATGTTAGGAATCAATATTTATACAAATGTAGCTTACAGAAATGATTTAGTATACATTTAAATTTCACTGAAATATGTGTTAAATCTCCTCAGGAATACAGTTAAGGCAGAAAAGTTGCTATTTTGAGAATTACAAACATTTATTTGGTACCAAATTATATATGACACAATACTGGGTGGTGTGAATTGGTAACCATGTATAGTTCTTGTCCCTGTGCTCCTCGTAGGGAAACAGCAGGTTTCATTTTGTACACCAACTTGAGTTGATGGTAGAGGCTGCTCTTAGTGCTGTGTTGGTGGTTTCAGGTCAAGTCTGGGTTTACTGGAATAGAGAGTTGCTGTGTGTTAGCCGGATCTGCCATGGCGTAGGAATGGACAGAATGGTATACATGCTACCCGTGAGCCTATGGGCCTGTAGAGAGCTTGAGGTAATAACAACATGGATAAGAGAGGAAAAAAGGGACAAGTGGGTGTGTCCAAGTACTAACATAAGAGTACCTGAGCTACAGAGTAGGCAGGGAAGGAAGGTATGGTCTAATATTTCAGAAGGAATAAGCGGGTGTATCTTGTAAATTTTGGCAGTCAGTGGTTAGAATGGGGACTGTAGAGTCACAATGAAATTGAAATTTTTTAAAAAAGATTTATTTTATTTATTTATGCATGCAAGAACTGGGGTTTAGGCCAGAGGTGCAGGGAGGTAAGAGGATGCACCAGAGACAGAGTGGGGAGCAGAACAGGCAGATCTACTGAAATACACTGCTGAGGGGAGCAGTGGGCGTGACATAAGAAGTCTGCTGTGCCTTGTGAGTCAGCTCCCTGGTTAGGGATTGAACTCATGCTACAGTGGCTGGTGATAGGTTGATAGTGCTGAGACTAACCCCTGTGCCACCGGTGAGGCCCTGAAACTGAACCCTTCACATTACCTTTTACTACCTATGTGGCCTTGGGCAAGTCCGTTCCTTTCATCTAGTGTCAGTTTCTTCATTTGTGTAATGGCCATAATGTCCCCACCTCAGACCATTGTTGTAAGGATTAAATGAGAGAACATTTTAGCACCTCATTGTCCAGGATGGTAGTTACTGCCATATGTCATTTTTTAGTGCATGAAATGCGTCATTAAGAATTGAGATGGGATGTGAGTATAAAATATACACTGGACTTTGAATAGTTAGTACTAAAAATGCAACAAAACTAATAACTTTTTATATTTATTACATGTTCTATGATAATATTTTGGATATACTGGGTTAAAGAAAAATGTTATTAAGATTGATTTTATCCCCTTTTTTAGTGTAGTCTTCCATGCCGACACCCACCTCCCCCCCCTTTTTAGTGTGTCTTATTGCATTTGGAACATTTGTCACAATGCCTGACACATCAAAGACTCCCAGAATATCAGCTGTATTATACCTGCACTTACCCAGAATCCAATATTTGAACTGGTACCTCCTCTCTCCAGGGTGTAAGCCTGTGGAGACAGGCCAGGTCCCTCTATTGATGGTTGTTTGATGAACTGTCTTTAATCCTCACTTCTTATCCCTAAAAAGTACACTGGGTGTCAGTAAATGATCAGATAGTAGCAAAACACTTTTTCTTTTTTTGCTGGCCTTAAGGCCTCTGTTGTAGCTACTGGACTGTGTTTGTAGTGAAAAAGCAGCCATAGCAAAAGGGTATGCTTGTATCCCAATGGAACTTTACCCACAGACCCTGAATATGGAGTTTGTGAAAATTTCACAAGTAATAGCATATTCTTTTGATTTCCCTCAGTTATTTAAAAATTCAAAACCAATTTTAGTTTATGAACTATACAGAAACAGAGGTGGGCCAGATTTGGCACCTGGGCTGTTGATTCCTCATCCTGTCATATAATAAATATCCTGTACATTTAGCATAGTGAAGTCTGCTTGTATGTTGGCTTGCCTTTGGTACTGAGGGAACATTTAATTTATACTGTGCCATTTTGTTCATTTTACTTTTAGTGGGATTTTGTTTGACCAAGTTTGTGCTCATCAGCCTGAAGACTTTTCACTAACATGATTTGTGAAGCTCATATTTATTGAGATATTTGTAAGCAAGGTGAGGCAGGAAAAAATAAAAGATACATATAAGGAATCAGAGGGTATTTTGTTTGGTTTTGTTGGATGTACCTGTGTTTTTTGTATAGATAGAAATTACTGAAGAGTTTCTTAGCTTTAAAGTCACATTAAACTGTGAAACAGAAGCATTATATTTTAGGATTTTGTCTTCCACAGATTAATGGTGGAAAGCCTCATTTCCTTGTCTATCTGGGATCAAAAGATGTTGTGTAAGAAAGAATATTTAAAAGCTTGATAAAGAGGTAAAAATTTTTAGCTAAAAAAGTGAGATGCTGAAGTTTACTGCTGTAGAATAGCTGAAAACTGCCAAATATATGTAAGCAGCAAATACCAGGTCAGCATATGTATAGGAAAAATGTCCACTTTTTCCCCAAAGAGAGTATTTCTGGATCTAATTGGATTTGCAATTACACACTACTCCTGCCCTTTAGCAATTGTCCAGTTATTTGGTAAGCTCAGATGTCAGAAGAGGCAGCACATGGTATTATAGAGTGAGTTAAAAAAGTAAAGAAAAGGTTAGTTTTTGTGTATGCTCATTACACAATTTAAAAATAGTTTGACTCTATTTGTAAATCAAATGGTCAGCTCTCAGGCCTGTGCCAAGTGTGAAGTCTCAAAACAAGGTTTCTTTTGAGTTGCCTCTGTGGCAGGGGAAGGAGAAAGAATCTGAGCGATTTTAAGATTGACTTTTTCTGTTTATACATCAAAATGATCAGAGTTTTACAGCATTATCTACAATAACTTTTCAGTGCAAAGTATGTCATTAGTCCATGACTTAGGAGTGGCGTGGGGGTGTTTCAAGCAGTGGTGATGATTTCCCATGTCTGAGCCAACTTTTTCAAGAAGGGAAAAGAAATCTTCACAACAGTTTGCAAATACTATCTATTTAATTTTCAACCTAGCAACAACAGAGAAGGAGATCACTATTTCTCATCTGCACTCCCACCACCCTGCCCCCAGTTTTGTGTTTTGGTGTAAATTATTTAGTGTAAATTATTGCTAGAATGTTAGGACTTTTCACTTAAGAACAAATACCTAGGAATTTTCAAGCTGCATTTGTAAATTTAGAGGGAAGACTATAAAAAGAGTACTTGTAATAAGAGTAGTGAGTGACCCTGGGCCTCCCTGGTGGCGCAGTGGGTTAAGCAACACACTATGAAGCAAACCACAGCCGCTGCAGCATGAGTTCGATCCCTGCTGCCGGCCAGGGGGGGGACCCACATGGTGCAGCAGACCTCTCCTGCTGTGCCCGCTGCTCCCCTCAGCAGTGTACTTCTGTTGATCTGCCTGTTCTGCTCCCCGCTCTCTGTGGTGAATCCTCTCACCTCACCCCTACACCTCTGGCCTGTACCCCAGTGCTTGTATGCATAAATAAATAAATCTTTAAAAAAAAAAAAAGAGTAATGAGTGACCCTTAAATTGGATCTCTGCATATCTTCTACGTCACTTCTGAATCCAACAAGAGTTAGAGGTGGGTGGATCATCTCTGTTCTTACACTTTGGCTTTCAGGTAGTGCTTGTTTCTGGCTCTGCGTCTTTCCTGGGTCTTTGCATTCTTAGACACAGTCACATATCAGAGCGCTGGCATCCCAGGCATGCGATGGTCAGCCTCTTCCTCCAGCTTCTTTCTAATGAGAAAAACTCTTGTAGGTTTGACCTGAGTAAGAGCTACATTAAACAAAAGTTCTACGAAATGGGATTTCCTGCACTTCAAATCTGGCATAGCTTGTTTGGAATTGCCAAAATGCTTGCCCTCCAATTAATTAACCTACTAGATTTATTCGGAGTGTAGACTTGCAACTGTTTTATACTTTCTCCTTGTATGGTGTCATTTAGATACAAATAGAGGACCTTCATTTCTTTCTGTTCCCACCACCCCTCCCCAGTCTATGTAAATTTGCCCTTGATAGGAGGCAGACTGTGTCAGGCCAAGATAGAAAGGAAGCACATTGTTTCCTCCAATCACTTGATGGACAAAATAGTTAACTGGGTGATTTATCCTACAGTGATGAAAGAGAAGTAATTCTCAGTAGTTGAGCATGCTAGACATCATGGTGGAACCTGTGCCGTGCCACCCACACGTAGTCCTTCAGAGACGGATGATTATTGCCAGAATCGATTATTACCATGATAGTTGTGAAATTTCTAATTCTATGATCCCTTCCACAATTATTAGTTCTTCTCCTTTATTTAGTCATTTATTTAATTATACAGCAGCCTGAACTCAGACTCTTGCTTATTCAGCAGATTATAATCCATTATTTATTTGAATGTTTCATGTTGTCTAACTATATATTTATATATTTTAAAAACATACTATACAGCATTATATATATATAAATTTTATTTTTTTGCCTATTTCCATATTGCTCCTGCTCCCCTTCATACACAGCCTTCCTCATAATCAACATCGCTAACAGAATGAAACATTTTTTTTTTAAACAAAGATGAACCCGTATTAACACATCATAATCACCCTAGTATGTAGAATATTTGTCATTATACATCTGTTCAAACCCATAGGACATTAGTGAACACATAGGACCTTAGGGTTCATTACTTGTATTTGAACATATATCTATATATATATGAACATATATATATGAAATGACATATATCTACCATTATATTTAACATCATACAGATTATTTTCACTGCCCTTAAAGTCATCTGTGCATTGCCTAATCATCTCTCCTTGCCATTCTGCTCACCCACTATTTTCTCCATAGTTTTGACTTTTCTAGAATGTCATCTAGTATCATCCTACAGTATGTAGGTTTTGAGCTTGCCTTCTTTCACTTAGAAGTGAAATATGCATTTAAGTTTCTTCCACGTCATTTCATATGTTGATAGCTCTTTTCTTTTTAACATTGAGTAATAATAACCCATCTTCTCCATGTACCATAATCTATCTGTTTACCTATTGGGGGACATCTTGTTTGTTTCAAAGTTTTGGCAATTTTGAATAAAGTTACCTTAAACATCTGTGTGCTGATTTTTGTGTGCACATAAATTTTCAACTCCTTTGAGTAAATACCAAAGAGTGTGATTACTGTTAACATTGTATGTTAAGACTATGTTTAGTTTTGTAAGAAACTGCCAACTTGTCTTTCAATTTAACTGTTCCATTTTGCATTTCCACCAGCAATGTATGATAGTTTCTATTTGTTCACACCCTGGTCAACTATTGCTCTTTTGGATATTCTAAATGTGTTAGTGGTATCTCATTGTTTTAATATGCATATCCCCCAAGACATATGATGTAGAGTATCTTTTCATATACTATTTATGTATTTTCTTTGGTGAGGTGTTTGTGACGGTCTTTAGCCCATTTTTAAATCAAGTTGTTTTCTCATTGTTGAATTGTAAGAGTTCTCTGTATGTTTTGGATTACAGTCCTTTATCACATATGTCTTTTGCAAATACTTTCTCTCAGTCTGAGGTCTTTCTTCTTATTGTCATAACCCCACTGATTGCCAGGGTTGATTTGGCTGATCTGGTTGGCGAGATGGGTCTTCCTTTCTTCCTCACAGCTCCATGTACCTTCCTCCCAAAGCTTCCCCTCTTTTTCTTGCTAGTGTAAATAGTGTTGCTTTTAATTTCAAGTTCCATTTGTTCATTGTTAGGATATAGTGACTACAATATTTTTAATTGAGAAAACGCTGTTCACGTGTGCTGAAGTACCTGGTAAGATCACAGCAAATTTCACGTATGGAGGATATTCTTAATTCCAGTGAGTTTTCTATATTGAAATGTTTAAATGTTTTAGCCCAAATATTTCACAGAGTCAGTCTTTTGGCTTGCAGAGTATCATAATTTTCTTTGACAAATATTTTTATAGGAGAAAACTTGTAAATTTAATTGTTTGTGTGGTTCTTTTGAATGTTTTACCAGGTTTAATTGCTGTAATATCCATTGGACGTCTCAATTTCACTTTAGTTCATTATAGAATGCCTGTCCCATTGAGAATGTAATGAACATAAGTTTTTTCCTCCAAGTTGAGATATTCCCAAAACATGATTATGAAATTTCAAAGTTAACTCTTACGCATATTTAACCCATTACATATTAATATTTTGCTCAACAAAGGAAGATTCAAGACAAATGTTAATAGGATGCCAGAATAACAGTGAAACTTGGACAACCATGGTAGGGGTTCACTCTGGTCTAACAGCTTTTTTGTTTTTTGATTAAATAAATATATATGTATATATATATGTGTGTGTGTGTGTGTGTTTGTGAGGTAGCATTATTTTACATCCTTGTTAATTTTCTCACAAAATTCACCATAGTTCTTCCATGACCAAGACACCTATGGTACTCCACCATAGTCTATTATGCTCTCACCCAACCCCATTTCCTCCCTTCCACCTTTCTCCTCCCTCCCTCCCTCCCTCCTTTTTCCCCCTCTCCCTCCCCCTCCCCTCCTGGGTGCCTCNAGTCTATTATGCTCTCACCCAACCCCATGTCCTCCCTTCCACCTTTCTCCTCCCTCCCTCCCTCCCTCCTTTTTCCCCCTCTCCCTCCCCCTCCCCTCCTGGGTGCCTCATATCTATGGTTAGGTTTCAGGGGTCCATTTTAAAGTTTGTCTGATCCTTTGCTTGGTTTCTCTATATTCTCCATAGAAGTGAAACCATCTGTATTTATCCTAGCTTGTTTTACTTAGGATAATCCCTTCTGGTTCCATACATGTTGCTTAAAGTGGCATGATTTGTCTCTTTTGATAGCTGAGTAGTATTCCTTTGTGGTCTATATACTACAACTTATTGATTCTACATCTGTTCTGGGGCATTTAGGTTGGTTCCATATATTGGCTATTGTAAATAGTGCCACTCTAAACACAGAAGTGTAGGTTTCCTTTTGAATTAGTGTTTTGTGTTTTTTGGGCAGGTTCTTAGGAGTGAATTTGCTGGGCAATATGGTAGATCCATTTTTAGTCTTTTGAGGTATCTCCCCACTTCTCTTCATAGGTACTGGGCCAGTATACATTCCCACCAACAATGTACGAGAGTTTCTTTTTTTCCACACTCTCTTTGTGGAGAACTTGTTTCTACTTTTTGTGTGTGTGTGTGTGTGTGATATGGGCCATTCTCACATCATAGGTGTGAGGTAATATCTCATTGTTTTGATTATTTGCATTCACCTCACGATAAGTGATGAACATTTTTAATGTGCCCATTGCATGTCTTCTTTGGAGAAGTGGCTATTAAGCTTTTCTGACCATTTTTATTTGTTTTGTTTTTGTTGAGTTGTATGAGTTCTTTGTAGATCTGTGATATCAGTTGCATGATGTACAAATATTTTCTCCCATTCTGTAGGGTGTCACTTCACATTTTGATTACTGTCTCTTTTGCTGTACAGAAGCTTTTTAGTTTGATGTAATCCCAATTGTTCTCCCCCACCCCTTTTTTTTTTCTGCTAGAGATGAGTTCTTTTTGTTTTTTATTAAAATATTTTAAAATTTACATATACTTGCCATTAATTGTAATACCCATGTATTCCCCATCACCATCTCACCAGTGCACCATAACCTCAGTCCCTCGTGCTCCCATCTTCCCTCAACCCTCCCCCTCCCCTCCCCACCAGGTG
>JAGFMF010011771.1:2044616-2095910 GCA_019455555.1 Galemys pyrenaicus | reverse complement strand
GATCCATCCATGTTCCCATGAATGAGTCTAGTTTTTCATTTCTGATTGCTGAGTAGTATTCCATCGTGTATATATACCACAGCTTCCCGATCCACTCATAGAGATGAGTTCTTAAAGGTGTTTCTGAGGTTTGTGTCTTTGAGTATCTTGCCTATGTTTTCTTTTATGTATCTTATGGTGTCAGGTCTTACATCCAAGTCTTTTATCCTTATTGAGTAGATTTTTATGTGTGGTGTGAGGTATTAATCTAATTTCATTCATTTGCATGTGGCAATCCAATTTTTCATGCCCTGGTCTTCATCTCTGGTATACTCTCTCTGCCCAGAGTCTTGTCTTACTGAGCTCTCTGTTTTAGTAGACACATGTTGATCTCAACTCCTTTGCCTTTGCCTCTACTCTGCCCGGAAACTCTTCCCCTCCTTTCTCACCTGGCTAATTTCCTTTTACCCCACAACCTTGGCATCATTATCTTTGGGTGTGTTCCCTTGCTACCCCTGCAGATCTTGTTCAGATAGTACTCAAATACCTTTACAAGCTGAATTTTGTCCAGTGTCCTATTATTTAAGACCTCTGCTCTTTGCTTCTCATGTTGACAGTTATTGGATAAACTGATCTCTGTTTGGTGATAAGTGCTTTAGATGAGTTCCTTGTGTATTTCTCAAGACATTTGCATTTTATGAGGCCCATTGGGACACTGGTTTTCACAGTTGGGGGTATAAGATCATTTATAAGGGTATAGGTAGAAAATGTACCCATTTTTATTTCTATTATTTTATAGAGCATAACTAAGAAATTAAGGTTTTCTAATATTCAGTATTTTCATTTAGAAAGTACATGTATATAATTTTATAAATCTAAGAATGACTTACATTCATCTAGTGTTTTCTATGTGCAAGGCACTGTGCTGTAGATTTAATAGGCCTCAGCATACTTATTCCTCACAACTATCTTATGAGGTTGGTAATAATTATTAACACTCTCACTTTATAGATGTATAAATTGAGTCTGGAGAGTCAGTTAACTTATTCTAAGATGGTGCTGCTATGTGACTAATTGAGGCTAGAACTGATATGGTCTGATTCCTGAAGCCACTTGCATAACCCTGTCCTGTGCTGTGCTCTGGTGCCTGTCTCTTCCTATGGGGTAGACCTATGTGACCTTCAGTAGGAGAGGGATCATGTATTTCCTGTTAATTGTGTCCTTAATGCATACCCTAAATAAGAGATGGAACTGGCAGACCGTTACCACCTTTGAATTTTGGATAAATATCCCCTTTTTTCACTTGAAATATTTTTTCCCCTGCAAATTAATGGTGCTGATGAGAAACTACCATGAGTTAAACTAACAGCCCCGTGGTTAGAAACTTTATATGAAAAAAAGTGTATCATTCTAACCCTAATGACTAAGTTATGAGTCCCAGCTCATTCTTGACATGACTAATACCTTCCTTTTCTTTCTTTATCATGAGGGTATGAGAGCATAAGGAATAAACTTCACACTGAAACACGTATAACCTTAGAATAGCAACCAATGCAGCAACAATAGTGGCAACAAAAATGATAATGGAAAGAGAAGCAGAAGTTAAGATTTTTTGGAGGGTGACTCATCTGCTAATAATCCTTTAAGTCTGACCAGCTTTCCTTAATTCTTTGGCACATGACTATGTAGTAATCTCTCAGATTATTATCTGGCCATAAGTAAAATTATTTTGGCCTAACCTTCATAAGATTAACATAAGTTTAATATAACATAAGCAATCTTAAGTTTTTGATTCTGTATGTTTATGATTCCTCCTCCATCTAAAGAGTATCAGGAGAGACTTGCCAGTACTGTATTATATTATCATATTAAAATTATGATTCTGATGGGGTTGAAAAAAATAAAATTTTGATTCTGTTTTCTTTCCCACTTTCCTTCTAGGTTCCTTCAAGACACTAACTCTTCCATCAGTAAGTACCTATTTAAAAATTTTGGCTTCAGAAATATACAGCACATTAATGAATTAAATAAATTAATCTTTTATTGGCTTTCATCATTTTTATATTCCTTGCAAGTTTGGCTTGAGTTCTACCTTCAGATTATTTAGAGAATAATATTCCTTCAAGAAGATTGAAACTGTTAGGTCTTCAAATTCACAGCAGAGATTTTCCTTCTATAAAATAGAGAACTCTAAGTGAGGAAAACTGGTCTGGACTATTAGCACAGTAACTTGGGCTGTTTTGGTCCTGTTTCTGCTGCATGGGCCTTACAGACTTTTAATTAACACTGTCCCTCAGATTCTTCCTCATGAAAGAGGGCAGTGCCATGCTGAGCCTTGCTGGAGCCTGAAACAAAAAGAAACAAAAAGAAATATCAGCAGTGCTGATTCTGTCTTGGTTTAGAATTTTGATGTTTTTGTTCATAATTTAATATTTTCATTACTTTTGACATTTAAAATATTCAAAATATTGTTGGCACCCCCGTTCATTTTGTAGCAGAGGCAAGTGCTTTGCTCAATTGACTCTAGTTTCTGGCCTAGAAAAGGGGATGAAAATAATATGTCTCTATTTCAGAAAAATACCTTGGAGGCAAAATGAGATGTGAAAGTGCTTTAAAATTGCTGTTATTATTTTATTGAGTGAGTCATAAGATCTGATGATTAATGTTATTTGTGTGATGAACTAATCCTACTTCTCATAGCTTTGATTTGGAAGTTTGTCCTTTTGTTATTTAATGTTCTGTTTCTGTTTTCTTTTTTTGTGTTTAAGGTACACCATACTAGACCTCAACACTCATTTATTTCTGAGAATAGATAACTTAATGACTTTGACTCTGACACATTACATAATTTATGTAGGATTAGCGTTACGTGGTGAGCCATTAACTTTTACAGGCTATTTATGAAGAAAGAAAGCACATTCATCTTGGAGCATTTCTGAGAATATATTGCTCCTAAATAGTCCTTTATAAAAACTGCTTATGTTTCATAGCTGTTACTTTTTTTTACCTACTAAGAAATGTTCTGCTTTTCTATTGTTAAGCAGAAAGGTAGGGGTTAAAGGGGCACAGCAGGCAGAAGTAGGGGGAAGACCCCAATATAAGTGATAATAAAATATTAGATTGTATCAATAAAACCTAAAACATTAGATACAGGTTAGTGCCTGTGTGTTTATATCTTTGTTCAAAGAATATTCCATTGAGAAGATGGAAATAAATTCTGTGTAATGTAATTGACCTTTTGCAGAAGAGGAAGGGATTAGCTTAAAGCACAATAGATGGTTTTCTCAAAGAACTCTGCAGTTACACAGGCCAGAAGTATACAAAGGCTGAAAGGAGAAGGCATTCTGGCAGGACAAGGACACTCATGTTAATTCCAACAATACCAGTGTAAACTACTCATTTGAACTATCACTAGCTGGAAATTTGCCACGATAATTCTCTGAAATCTTTACTATGTGAAATGCTAATTCCAACATCCTATGTCTTTTTAAAGATTATTACACTATTTCTATTGTATGTGGATATAGTGATTATTTATTGAAAACTTTACTAGAGAAAAGTATATTCCTTTTCAGGAAACAAGCATTTTAAAGACTTAATCATAAAGTGAGAAACTTTGGTGATGCTTGGCACAAATAGAAGGTTCAGCACTTTTATGAGTTTTCGATTAAAATAGACCCAACATTTGCATTCTTATTTTTTAAGGCCCTAATGAATTTTTGCTGCAAAATATGAATTTTCTAGGAGTGCACTGAAATAAATGTGTTTTTAATAGCTGATTAGCTCATTGTTTATACTTTTAATACACTAAAATCAGTCTTTTAAAGGAAGTTAATTAAAAACATAATTTAATTCTTAGTATAAAGATCATGTTTCGTACAAAATATGCTAGAAAATGTTTCTTTTATTCTCTTTGTAAATATATCCAGTTTAAAAGGGAGGTTTTTTTTAAACAAATACAATTTCTGATTTTATTTCTTAAAATTTTATTTCTTAAATTTATTGAGGTAAAGTTGGCTTACATAATTCTTGGTATTTTGGAAGTACTGGGTCCCCCCTTTCTCTCTCAGGCATAGAGTGTCCCGACCACCAAAATCATCCATAGTCCACCACCATAGTCCATTGTGCTTCCTTCTCTTTGTTCTCACTCCTTTCCCCTCTGGATATCTCAGTTATGTAGTCAGCTTTCAAAGGTTAGTTTTTAAGCTTTTCTCTATTTAACCCTTAGTTTAGTTTTTATATAGTCCACATACTAGTGACACTGTCCATTCTTTATCTTTCTTCTTCTGACATTTCACTTAGCATTATCCCATTTGAGCTCCATCTGTGTTGCTGCAAATGACATAAGTTTCTCTCTTTTGATCACTGAGTAGTAGTCCACTGGGTATATATACCACAACTTCTTGTTCTACTTATTTGTTTCGTGGCCCTTTGTTTCCATAGCTTGGCTATTGTAAATAGTGCTGCAATAAACATGGGAGTGCAAGTTTCCTTTTGAATTTGTATTTTTGAATTTTTATGGTAGTTGTCTAGGAGAGGCATTATTGGGTTACATGGCAGACCCATTTTTAATCTTTTAAGCTGATTCCTTAATGCTTTCCATAGGGGCTGAGCCAGTCTGCTTTCCCACCAATAATGCATAAGAGTTTTCTTTTCTTCACATCATTGCCAGTCTTGTTGTGTCTGATCTTTTAAAAGTTGATATATTTTAAAAGTTTGTTTTCACTGTAATAGCTGGTATAGTTTTTTTTTTTTAAAAGATTTATTTATTTATGCATACAAGCACTGGGGTACAGGCCAAAGATGTGGAGGGTGAGAGAATCCACCAGACAGAGTGGGGAGCAGAACAGGCAGATCAACCAAAATACACTGCTGAGGGGAGCAGCAGGTGAGGCAGGAGAGGTCTGCTGCGCCATATGGGTCCCCTCCCCAGCCAGCGGCAGGGATCGAACTCGTGCTGCAGTGGCTGTGGTTTGCTTCATAGTGTGTTGCTTAACCCACTGCACCACCAGGGAGGGCCCAGCTGGTATAGTTTTAATGTAAGTTTTAAACTTAAATTTCTTAATTTTGTTTTGAAAATTACTTGAAATGTTCACTACTTTCAGTGTCTAGTTATTAATGAAATAAGATAAATACTACTGTGTTGTTTCAGTCGTCTTAAGAAAACCTTTTAAAGAAAAGTGAAAATGATTTCAGACAGCCCAGATTAGAATAAGAAATCCATTTATTTTCCACCAGTAAGTGGTGGACAATAGTATCACTTGAGAGAATAGACTCTAAAATGCAAGTTTGATCCCAGTAGGGCACACATCCTCACAAGCACCTAGAATACCTGGAGTGAGGAGATGTTCAATGAATATTTATTTACTGAAGAAAAGCAAAAAATGAGTACACAAGGTGATTTGAAGCTCATTGATCATTTTTCCTAACATTTTATTCATTTTCAAGCTATACAAAATTTTACAAATATACAATATAAAAAATTTAAAGTATATGAAACAACTTAAAAGAATTTCATAGTGAACACTCCTATACCCAGCACTTGGTACCTACTGTTAACATTTTATGATGCCTGCTCTATTACAGTCTGTCCATGTACCCATCTCTCTGTCCTTCCCCTAATTCATCCTGTTTTTAAAATACATGTCCAAGTAAACTGCAGACAGTACTTTTTTCCCTAAATATTTTCTGCTGACCATTTTGTTGGTGGTTTGCTACATTTCCTTCATATTCTTATTCATACAGTTAGCTTTGTGCGGGCTGCTATTACTGGAGAATCCCGTCAGAGCTTTCTGTGGACAAAACTTGTTTGTAAAAAGGAGTGAGACTGTAGTTTCAGAACCTTAGGTTTATTAATATGAAAGTCAACTAAAAGATGTGTAAGTTATCTGTTGTTGTCTAATCTGTCATCCTAGAACTTTGGCATAAAACAATATATTTTTATTATTTCCAGTTCTCATTGGGCCAGAAATCTGGGAAGCACACAGTTGGGTGGTAAGGCTTGGGGTCTCAAGAGGCTAAAATCAGGATGCCCACCAGAGCTGCAGTTCTTGAAGGCTTCGTTAGGACTGGGCAGTCACTGTGGGGCAGTTTCTTCACCTGGCTGGTGAGTAGGTATTGGATTTGGAGGCCATCTCAGGTTCTGCCCCTGTGGCCGCTCCAGTCATCCTGCTTGTCCTCATAACTAGGCTGTTGACTTCTCCAAAGCCAGGAATCCAAGAAAGGAGAACTAGGCAACTAGGCAGACATTACCTTTTTTTTTTTTTTAAAGGATCCAGCCTCATTCTGTTCTTCAGAGGTAACTCAGTAAGTGGGGAATTTGAGCCTTACATTTTTAAGGGAGGAGGGTCAGAAAAATTCTAGACAGATTTAAAAATCACCACATGAAGGCTTTCTTTAGGTTGTCTAGCTCATCTTGGGTTTGCATCTCAGCTAGTGCCCTGGAGTTACTTCCTTAACTCTAGTTTCCTTGTTTGTAAAATGGTTTAACTGGAGCTCTCACCTGAAGGGCTGTCTTGAGGTAAAATCACAGTCCATGCAAACTGCTGAGTATAGTTCTTGGTCTGTTAATGCTAGAAGGTGGGAATTCTACTGTAATAGAAGCAGCAGTGCCTTTATCCAAACCAGGACTTCGACAGATGAGCAAGACACAGGCAAAGAGTGTATCATGGAGAAGAATTTGAGAGAGTATAGTAAAAAAAATATTTGATCCAAAAATATGCCTTTCACTGATTGACTGCCTCAGGGTGAGGCATGGAAAAGAATTTTATTTCGACCCACATGGACTGTGAGGAAGAATTTGGACTTGCGACAGGATAGGGACAGTTGATGGCTGCTGAGAGAGCTGTGGGATGTATGTCTGTACCCCAGGAAACTGATTTAATTGGAGAACCCACTATAGGGTGTTAAATGAGAGAACACAGATTGTTTAACTTTGATGCGTAGGAGTAGCCAGTTTTTTTTAACACTGCAATTACTGTTGACAATACTATTTAGAAAATTTTCTATTCTAACTTATAAATAAAATATTTTTGAAGTAAAATATGAGACTGATCTCTCTCCTTTTCTAGATACCCTTGAACAGTGCAAATGAGATCTATGAACTGCGTGTCACTGGACGTGCCGATGATGAGATTTTATTCTCCGATAGTACGCCCTTAACATTTGAGACCAAGAGAATATCTGTCTTTATTCAAACAGACAAGTCCATGTACAAGCCAAAGCAAGAAGTGAAGTTTCGTATTGTTACACTCTTCTCAGATTTTAAGCCTTACAAAACCTCTTTAAATATTCTAATTAAGGTAAGTGCCAGACACAAATGAAATAGGAACTCCCCAGAAAAAAAGTGAGACTACAAAGCTCTGGCTGATGGAAGTTGTACTGCTTACACAACATCACCTGCAGGCGAATGTGGAGAAGTGTATCTGAGCGCTGGGCAGAGGCCACATATTTGGGGACCTGGCTTGCTCAGCTAAGACTGACTGTAGGATGTTTGTTGTTAAGATGTTGAACACAGCTGATTTAGGGATGTTAAATGTTTTGTTTATTTTTTTATTTTAATCATTGGGTATTATTCCTTTTGCCTATCCAATAAAAGAACTCAGGAAGGAAAGGAACTTCAGAGGCTTTTCTGCTTTGGGAAAACATGCCTGACTGCTCTCATTCTGGCCTCCTCTTGCCAGTTCCCCAGCCCTCTAAGACTGGGAAAATAAGTGCTTCCAGCACCATATGGTACCTAGTGTGGCTGGCTTCTGTCCTGACCCTTTTTCAATTGAGGAAGTTGTTGCTCCCAGATGATCTCATTCTCTCCTGATCTTCTAGATGCTCCAGATTCAGAGTCAGACTTTGTTCACGGGGCCGTGGCTCCAGCTGCACTCCCACCAAGGTTGTCAGTGGCACATGACCGTTTCTTTCCCTGTAATTTAAACAGCACTGGAGATTATTGTTGTTACGATTTTTTATTTTTGTCAGTCTGACAGAATCGAAATGGTATTTCATTGTTTTTGCTTTTTTACTTCCTTGATTATTAGACATTGTATATTTATTAGCTTTTTGTATTTTTCCTTTGTGTTGGACCCTCCCTGCATCACACAGCAGCAGGTGCAGTAGAGACAGCTGTGGATTACAATGCTTATCCTCAGAGTTTGTCAAGGGTGTTGACCTGCTTATTCTTGACTTATTTTTGACCTTTGGTTTTAACATTAGTTCTTTATTTACTAGACTACTTCTACCTCATTTCTCAACATTGTACTTACCTATGATTTTTACATTCCGCCCCACTTGGTGAGCTAGGTTTCTTCTGACTTCTAATAACTGGGCCAACGTACCCTCTCTAGTCAAAGGATAGAGAATAAAAATAATGGAAAATTTTTGTCTCCCTGCTCTGAGGAGCTCACAGAGTTAGAAAAAAGAAACAAACAAAACCCACCAGTCCCGGCATATGCACCCTTTCCCCATAACCAAAGAGTGCTTTAAATAGTAATGTGTACTCTAGAAGGATGAACTCCAGAGATACCAGGGAAGTGGTTCTGTTTGTTAGAGGTCTGTGTGGAAGACAAGACATTGGAGCTTATTCCACTACTTGGGTGAAGAAGAGAGGCTATTTCATGCAGCAGTTATATATGCTTAGATGCTTTTGGTGTGAATTGCAAATAAGTCTTTTGTGTTTGTAGGGAGTTGAGCCTAAAAATGTAAATAGCATTGGATTACTAGACCTTGTAAATCATGCAAAGGAGTGTTGACTTTGTTCTGAAGGCAAATAAAGACCTATTACCTAAGTGGTCTTATATGAGGATCATGACCAATGTTTATTCACTGCTTGTATCAAGCATTTCCACCACTTTACCTTAGCCTCAGGTTTGTGTTCCAGATGGGTCATGCTGTTGGCAGTGGGGAAGATGGGTTGGAGGAGCAACTGAAGGAGGGAGATTAGTTAGAAAACAGGGTGTGGTGGCTGGATGTGAAGATGGAAAGGAGACAGATGAGAGAGAGAGAGAGAGATTAAAAAGTGCTGACAGGACTGAGAAGGTGAGAGGAATGGGGGAGACTGCTGGGTTGACTTGGGTGAATGCTGCCTGAAGGGGCTCCTCTCTGGGAGGGTGTAGGATGACTGAAGTGTTTCTCATGTACCCCCTTGGTTAACATCTCTGTGAATGCACGTTTGTGGAATTTAAAGACACAGGGGTTTGACTCCTTAAATCTTTCACATGTTGGAGCTATGTTTTGGGCCAGCCATTTGCTTCTTACAGCTTAGTGCTAAGTACTTCTTGCAGGTTAGTGCTTTACCTGACCTCTCCAGGCATTATTGGTTTTCCTAACAGTAATCCTACCCTAAGGGATAATCCTACCCTAAGAAGGACTGAGAGGGTGGACTGGTTGTGATGATAGGGCAGAGTGCTTGACACACAGTGGGCCTGTTATGTCTATAGTGTTATTATAACAACACTAACAACAATAGCAACACAACACAGGTTTGGTGACGTGTGTTGTAGTGTTTTATGCAGAAGGAAATGTGTTGCTAAAAGGTGGAGCAGAATAAAAATGTTCTTAGGACACTGCCTTCTTTTGTAATATAGAGCTGACGTTTCCCAAAAACTATCTTTGTGCCAGATTTTGGACGTGGCTGGGGGTGCGGCCGCACCCGTCAGCAGTCGCTAGGGCACACATACACTCGGGGAACCCGTGTAGTGTTAACATGGATGGTTTTAATTCTAGGATCCCAAGTCAAATTTGATTCAACAGTGGTTGTCAGAGAAAAGTGATCTTGGAGTTGTTTCCAAAACTTTCCAGCTGTCTTCACATCCAATACTTGGTGACTGGTCCATTCAAGTTCAAGTGAATGTGAGTATAAATGTATTTTTTTGGGTGGGGAATGTTAAAATGATTTAAATAGATCAGGTAGGGCAGTATGTCCAAAGTCATTCAAGGAACAGAAAAAAATAAATCTGAACATTTAGATAATTTAAGTGGTTTATTTTTAATTTGTTATATTTAGTAATAGATTAGCCTTCATTATAACATTAGAATCTTAACCAGTGTTGTCTTTTCTATAATATAATGTTTGAAGTTTAAAATATTTTGGCATTTTAGTATATAGTTGATTAAATGTCGGTCACTTTACTCATTGTATGCACCGAATATTTTAAAATTAAGCAATGAATCCATAATTATTATTTGACAGATTTTGTGTGCCAGAATAATTACTTCTGATTGAGTAAACTAGTTATTATATCTTTATTTGAAAAAACAGTGACTTTAATTAGCCACATAAATCTTCTATTACTCAACCCTCCACTTCTTTATTTGCTGCCAGCTCTTGTAGCTCTGCGATCTGAAAGGACGGGGGCATTAAAATGCCCTCCATCTCTGCTTTTGGCTTTTTCCTCTGTGTCACTCTGTGATGTTTGAAGATTCATGGACTATTATTCTATTTTTCCTTGGATTTCTCTGGATATGTATAAGTTTGTGGACAAGAGTTTTAAAAACAGTTCTATTCAAACAGAGCTTCTCACTGTGGAAGGACAGTTTGTCTTGTTCTTTCCTGTATCTCTACCTAATACAGGGCTTTGCAGAGAATTAGAAGTAAGATTTATTAATTGAATATTTGAAAGCTAAATAATAGTCATTTATTGTGAAACTAAATATAATTTTCCTTCTCCACATTCCATGAAGAATTTTATCCTTTAAAAATAGCATATTGAAGGGCCTCCCTGGTGGCGCAAGGGGTTGAGTGCCGCACTGTGAGGCTTCCTCAGCCACTGCAGTGCAGGTTCGATCCCTGGCCAAGGAGGTGACCCACTCGGCGCAGCAGACCTCTCCTGCCTCGCCCGCTACTCTCCTCAGCAGTGCATGTCAGTCCATCTGCCTGTTCTGCTCCTCACACTGTCTCTGGTGAATCCTTTCACCCCCTGAATCTCTTGCCTGTACCCCAGCTCTTGTATGCATAAATAAATAAAATCTTTTTTTTTAAATAGCATATTGATCAGGTACTTAACGATGATATGGCTCTCCCTCTCCTACCCCCCTCCCGATTTATTGAGGTATATAATTGCAAAAAAAATTTGTAGGGTCCTTAAATTGTGCAAGGTGATGATTTATTGTAAGAGTACATTGGAAAGGAGGTTACCAGGTGATAACAATGTTAGGGCTCATAACTAAGGAAAAGCAAGGGCCTCCCTGGTGGCGCAGTGGGTTAAGCAACGCACTATGAAGCAAACCGCAGCCACTGCAGCACGTGTTCGATTCCTGCTGCCAGCCAGGGGAGGGACCCACATGGTGTGGCAGACCTCTCCTGCTGTGGCCACTGCTCCCCTGAGCAGTGTACTTCTGTTGATCTGCCTGTTCTGCTCCCCGCTCTCTGTGGTGAATCCTCTCACCCCCCCCCCACACCTCTGGCCTGTACCCCAGCTCTTGTATGCATAAATAAATAAATTAAAAAAAAAAAAAAAAACCAGGAAAGAAAACAAAACACCGATTCATTTATGGGCCACTAGGGGTCAGTATAATCAAAGAAATCTAAAGCAACCTCAGACACAACTTTAGTCTCTCTTTTTCTTGACTCCTGCACAACATTCAAGCTTAATATTAAGCTCCTTTTCTTTTAGCAATGAATTTGCTTTGCTGCTTTGGGGATTTGCTACTTTGTACTTCTCTGCAAAATCACCATAACTTTGCCCTCTCCCAGCTCTTTGGCTTCATTTCTCCCTTAACTTCCTGGAGCACTAAGCTCTCCCCTCAAGGAGAAGAGGTTTATTTCAACTGTAGTATCTCAATGGGGAAGTGTGTTTTTCAGGTCTATTTTACATACTGACGTTATATTACAGATCAAGTGGTCATATCATCAACTTACAAATACACCTTGGAAGATAACATGCTTAAAAGTTAAACATTGTTTGCGTTTTTTTTTTGCAGTACTTCTCTTATCTCTAGGTGTTTGTCTTTTGACTGGTATCATTGCTTCTCCCAGATAAAGGAGATGTTCCATTTCCTCATTTTTGTGGATGGTAAAATACATTTTTGTGGATGGTAAAATGAGATTTACTGTGTTAACATTTTTGAAGTGCGCAACTCAGTGGTACCTAATACATCCCATTGCTCTGCAGCCATCCCTGCACCAACCTCTAGGACGCTTCCTCATGTAAAACTGAAATTCTGTCCGTTCAACACCCATCCCCCTCTTGCCCTTCACCCACAGCCCCTGGCTACCTCCATTTGTTCTCTGTCTCTGTGATTTTCATAACTCTGAGTGCCTCAGTTAAGTGGAACCATGCAGGCTTTGCCTTTCTGTAACTGGCTTATCTCATTTAGCGTGAGTCCTCAAGGGTCATCCCAGCAGTGTGGTCAGAATGTCCTTCCTTTTTTTTTTAAAGATTTATTTATTTATGCATACAAGAGCGGGGGTACAGGCCAGAGTCGCGGGAGGTGAGAGGAATCACCAGACAGAGTGGGGAGCAGAACAGGCAGACTGACTGAAACACACTGCTGAGGGGAGCAGTGGGCACAGCAGGAGAGGTCTGCTGCGCCATGTGGGTCCCCTCCCTGGCCGGCAGCAGGGATCGAACTCGTGCTGCAGTGGCTGCAGTTTGCTTCATAGTGCGTTGCTTAACCCACTGCACCACCAGGGAGGCCCCAAGAATGTCCTTCCTTTTGAAGGCTGTGCAACAGTGTTCTGTTTGTGTCTATGCTACATTTTGTTGCAAATGTTTTTGCATCTATGACTTAAAATCTGTATTCCAGGTTAGCGTATGGCAATTTTAGAGGTTCTTGAAAAGAAAGACTCATGTCATTGGATTCAGGAGGATCTGGCTGCACCTGACCTCTCCCTGTGTGCTGCCCACAGCCCTGAGTTCCAAGGTCACCTGAACCTTGGTGCTTGAGTTCTTCTAAGACCCTGAAGAGTGGGACCTCTGAGTCCTGCTCATTTGATAATCGCAGCCCCTTTCCCTCAGTAGCAGATGGACACCTTTCTCTTTCCGGAGTAGCTCGCACAGCTGAGTGTAGACCCCAGCTGCGAGAACTTTCACTGGCTCCCAAACATGAGTGTGCCAATGAGCCAGCTGACTGGGGAGCCTGTTCAGCACCTGCAGGCCAGGCCCCACCTCCAGGTCACAAGTCAGTACCGTGGGACCTAGGAATCTGCATTTTAATTAAGCACTCCTGGGAATTCTGTTGATTTTTCTGGATCACATTTTGAGAAGTGCTTCTAGATGTCAGCAGCCAGGAATCTTTAGTTTTTATTTTTTCCCACTGAGAGGCAGTGTTGGATAGTAGAAATGGTACGAACTGGGAGCACACACTGTGATGTGTTCTTTGAAATCACCGTAGGGGTGAGATTCTGCATTATTTATCTCACTAGGTAACCAGTGCAGTCTGGAGCCCTAAAGTTACAAAATCAGATTTCTGGGCCAATTCGTGTTTTTACAACAGCTTCTCTGGTGATTCAGATACATGACCAATTGGGGAGTCTCTGAACTACATATTCTTGTGTGTTCATTCTAAGTGAGGGCAGCTCTTATCTCATTCAGAAGCATTGTTGAGGTGGGGACCAGAACTAGAAGGTGGAAAACTCAATAACCCTAAAGTTTGACAGTGATCTTAGGATTGCTATGTATTATACAAATTATCAAATTATCACGTAATTCAGAAGCAGTCAGCATTGAATTATTTCTTTGCTCATAACAGCTCTATTTTATTTAGAGTTAGTTATTGTCAAAAGGTTAGGTAAGTGTTGTCAACACCCCACTGTTTTTCACCCTTATCATTCTGGCTGAGCTGTTGCTTGGGTCCATTTGCTTCTACTGTCACGTTTGTCTGGAGCTCTTAGTCCTTTGCTGAAGCGTACAATCTTTGTTTGGATGATTCTGTTCTTGAGGCATCTGTCAGTAGCATCTGGTAACCCCCCTTTTTCCCCCTTTACCCACCCCCAGTTGTGATGACAGCTGAACAGAAAGCATGGAGCAAACTGTGACAGGTCAGAAAGCAGTGGCTTCCTCCCTGGAATGTAGATACAGCTTCCAAAATACTTTTGCCAGCCTCTGCTTAAAAAAAGACAGCTTATTTTGGGAAGAGACCGTGAGTTCTTACTTCCATGTGTATTGAGAAAGGGAAGGAGGAGCTGGTTGTGGAGTTTGGATTTGTAAGCCTCTTTACACCTTTCAGCTTCTGTGGCTCCAACTAGATGGGTGCGGAGGGCGCTCAGGACTTAGCTGAGGGTCAGCTGGGGGTGGAGGCGGGGTGAGGATCTGAGGTGACACTGTAAGTGGGGAGCAGGGACTTCCCTGGAGTGGTGGGCTTGTAGAGAGTAGTAGTCGAAGAGACAGTGGAAGGGTTTGTGGGTGAAGGTCGTGGGTACCAGGCTAAAGTCTTAGATTTCATTTTGTAAATAGTAGGGAACTCTAAAAACTTACTTTAATCTGAATTTGATTAATACCTCTCAAGACCTCTGAAGACAAAGGATGTAAAAGTGTATTTGAGTGAGTTTCATTATGCCATATATAAAAATAACGTGAATATGAATAACATATAATAACATATGAATGAAACTATGTGGTAGTTTTACTGCTGTCCTCATTAGATACTATTTAATTACTCACCACTCATTTCCTTCCCTCCCTCCCTCAGTCTCTGTCTGTCTCTCTTTCTCCCCTTCTCTCCCCTTCTCCCTGGCTCTCTCCTTTCTGAACCCCACCCCTGTCCTCCCAGCATCCCTCTACCTTCATCTCCTGGTTCTCATTCCAAGCCCCCTGCTTGCTTTCTGTTGGTTTGGGTGACTCCTCTTCTTAGCTATTGAATGTATTTCTGACAGGTCAGTCAAAACACTGCCTGTCCACCCCTTGCCTCCAAACTGACTTCTGCAGAGCTTCTAATGGGCGATTCTCTCAAAGACCGCCCTTGAAATCCCAGAGTCACCTTTGTTAAAGGACAAACTTCAGCATATTGAAATTTATTTATTTATTTATTTTTATTTGGAGCAAAAAATCTATTCAAATAAGGCAGCTCCACAACAGAAGTGGTCAGGAGCAGTACAAGAATAGGAGTTGGTGAGTGACTTTTATAGAGAAAAGGAAGACACAAAGTAAGGAAATGAACGGTTGGCTATCGTGGAAAACGTCATTGGTGGTGTGTGCTTGGTTGTCCTTAGTGTTTTCATTTCGTAGCCTTGAGACATTCAAAGGCTTAGAGTTCGGTTTGCTTACATAAACCCCCACCGCACTAGAGCCGGTCAGTCTACTGTCTCCTGAGCTAACTCCTCTTTCTCCTTTGCCCCAATCATTATGCAGTCATTGAACCTAACGATTTTTCTTTTGAAGTGTCTCTTGATTTCATCCATTTCTCTTCAGATTTTGTCGCTCCCTTAGAGCAGTTCCTTATTAACCTGAGGGTAGACTACACAGGAGGTAGTCACACATTTTGAAGAATGATGCTAACCCTCTAGCAGTCTTTCCGGCTTCAGTTCCTCTCCCACTGATCAGTCCGCATGCTAAGATCTTCCTGAAAAGACTACTTTAATCACACCCAACTACCGCCCAAATCAGTAAGACAAGAAATGGTGATGACTTCTTGTTTATGAGATTATCAAAAGCACATCAGTCTCTCTATAATGTTTGAGTGTTTTTACAGTGAGCATGAATGTTTTTAACTGGAAATAAAATCTCAAGTATAGATTAGACAAAAGTTATTAGATAATCAAAATGAGGATTCAAAGCTGGGAAGCAGTCTGGCAGATTTTACTGTGAGAACTGTTCCGGCAAACACAAGTTTGATTTTAGTTTACGTGAGTAGAAACAGTGAGTCATTCACATTAAGAATGGAATGATTCTTGACAGGCGGTTCCAAGTTGTTTTAACTTAAAGATTTGTTGCTGCTAAGCTCAGAGGAAGGCAGTGCAGGGATTTAAATCTCTTCCTTTCTAAAAAATACACTGTGGCGATGCAGAGGCAGGGCATTCATTCTATAAATCTTCTTTATCTGACTCTTTGGCTATGTGTGGGGTTGAAAGGCTGCCTTTACCTGAGTGCAGTGGATTTTGTTGTTTCTCTGCGCAGATCACTTTTTTCTCTTGTCTATTCACCAGGGAGGTGGATATTCCCAGAACATTTTACAGTTTGTTCCCATATGGATTAAGTAAATTTTTGTGGGTTGGCCTAGCACTCTAAACATAGCTGTTTGGGTAGGAAATGTTGTAAGAGTCAGAAATGTGGATACTCTCTGCATCCCTAGTCTTTCTTTCTTTTTCTTTTTTTTTTTTTAAAGATTTATTTATTTTTATTTTTTAAAATATTTTTTATTTATTTATGCATACAAGAACTGGGGTACGGGCCAGAGGAGTGGGGGTGAGAGGAGTCACCAGAGACATAGAGTGGAGAACAGAACAGGCAGATTAACTGAAACACACTGCCAAGGGGAGCAGTGGGCAAAGCAGGAGAGGTTTGCTGCATCATGTGGGTCACCGCCCCGGCTGGGGATCGAACTCGTGGTGCAGTGGCTGTGGATGCCTCATAATGCAGTACTTAACCCCTTGCCTACCAGGGAGGCCCCAAAGATTTTATTTATGTATACAAGCACTAGGGTACAGGCTATAATGGTGGGGGGTGGGAGGCTCCACCAGAGGCAGAGTGGGGAGCAGAACAGGCAGATCGACTGACATACACTGCTCAGGGGAGCAGGGTTCGAACTCGTGCTGCAGTGGCTGCGGTTTGCTTCATAGTGCGTGACTTAACCCATTGCGCCACCAGGGAAGCCCCCCATTCTTTCTTAACACGAACACTTGTGCAGTTTGGTGTGCTGTTGTTTGTGTGGAAATGTGAGGTTTAACATGTATTACTCAACAGATGCAATGAAAAATCATAATAGTTATTCTTTTACCATTTAGTCATATTCTTGGGGGCCAATTCTTTCCTAATCCTTCTATGAAATATAGGAAAAATCCCACCATTTTTCTTATTATTCTTTGAAAATAAACATGGAACAGTTTATGTTTAGTTCCTAGCACGTCCAATCTAATAAAATAAAGTGCACCTTTCTCTCTGCTTGGGTCTTCTTTGGTATGTCACTAGGCCATGTGGGGGTCCTCCAGGATTGGATTGAAGAGAGATGCGGGGTAAAAAAATTCTTATTTTATGTGTAGAGATGAGTCATAAGAATTAGCCAACACTTGGCAATATTGCCAAAAACGCCAATTTAATGTGGTTCAACCTACTACTGTTGTCATCTGGCATCAGAGCTCTCTAGGCTTGGCAGGTATTAAAACTAGCTCCATTGCTTTTTAGAACTCTTTGAAGTTCTTTGGCGCTCACCTGCCATTGCTGTTTGGTCCTTCACCCAAAGTGTCTTTTTTTTCCCCCCTAAAGATTTATTTTTCTTTATTTATTCATACAAGAACTAGGGTGTAGGCTAGAGGTGCGTAGGGTGAGAGGATTCACCAGAGACAGAGTGGAGAGCAGAACAGGGGGATCCACTGAAGTACACTGCTGAGGGGAGCAAGCGGGTGAGGCAGGAGAGTCTGCTGCGCCATGTGGGTCAGCTCCTTGGCCAGGGATCAAACTTGTGCAGCAATGACTGCTGGTAGCTTGACAGCACCGTCTTTAACCCTTGCTCCACCAGGGAGGCTCTAAAGTGTCACAGTTCTGTCGTGGGCTCCTGGGCAGCCATAGTACACCTCAAGCTTACATCTCCTGAGGTTGTCTTATACAGAACATAGCCAGGCCTGTGTTCTCTTTTTTGCATGTCTAGTTGGGGATGTGCGGTCATGCTTTCTTTGCTCCTTGAACCTCAGGAGAAACAGAATACCCGCTACACAGCAAACTCTTGTAGTAGGTCAGTGGCAGCATCTGCTAGTTAAGTTGTTGATATATGTCAAGTGCCTGGCCAGTGGCAACTTGTGGACATTCCGAGGAAGTGTATCCATCTAACTTAATTGTCCTGTGGGACCCCTTTTCTAGACTTGAAGTGAGGGGAACACAGCTCCCACCTGATATCTGACTGTGGGGTGTCTGTATGTGTCACACTGGCTATCTCAGAACTATTCCTAAAATGACTTTCTTGTTTATTTTCATTTTGATCCATTTGTTTGAGTTGCAAAATTGGTTTTTGGAGACCTCTTTTTCAAGTCGTGTGTTCTAGTTATGCACCTGGCTTTGGAATGTGAATGTACTTGGCATCTGTTGTCTTGGTTGACAGGGCCAAAACTGAATCTGAAATAATTCCATTTTAGCATTTTGTTATGTGTGGATTTAAAAAGTTCAGTGCCTTTCTTAATACTTATACAAAAATTAAATCCAGATATTGGAGTCTATGCTAAAGTTGACTTTTGGGAAATTGAAATAATAAAAAATGAACATAAAAGTGCAAATATTTGAGTTGAAAGATGCTGACTTGTTATTTTAAAATAAAAAAATTTAAAATAGTCATATAGTGTGCCATATTGCTTCAAGTTTATTACAAATAGAAACCCTCTTAAGAGTTAGATGGCTTCATGGTTGGAGAAGGAAAATTTTGTAATTGGAGTAGTTAGTTTTGGTAATTCACATGTCTCCAATTTGCCTCCTATTCCTGTCATATATATTTTTTAAGGTTTTATTTATTTATGCATACGAGAGCTGAGGTACAGGCCAGAGGCAAGGGGTAAGAGGATTCACCAGAGACAGAGTGGGGAGCAGAACAGGAAGATTGACGGAAACACACTGCTGAGGGGAGCAGCAGTAGAGGCAGGAGAGGTCTGCTGTGCCATGTGGGTCCCCTCCCTGGCCGGGGATCGAACTTACACTGTAGTGACTGCGGAAACTCCACAGTGCAGCTCTCAACCTGTTGCACCTCAAGGGAGGTAGTCGTAGTCGTAGTGTCTTTTCTCTCTCCCTTTTTGTTCGGTTGATTTCCATAACATTCACTACCATATTGAACTGTTGACTTAAGAGGAAGGGGTAAAGAAATTACAGATAGCTCAGAATGGTTACTGATGGCCCTTTTCAAACATTTCTGCTTTAGAAGTTGTTTAGAAGATGTGATGAGATAGATTTACATGTAATACAAAGAGAAAGTGAATATAGGTGTTGAAGAGCAGGTTATCTAAGGGAGAGCGTTCCCCACATAGCAGTAGCCATATTGAGGAAAGAAGAGCTCAGAAGGTGTTGATATACTGATGCCTGAATCATCATGAAAAGATGTTTGCTTAGAAGAGACACTGCCCCAGCATTTAAGTTTTTAGGTTTTAGCCTCTCTCTCCACTTGCTGGCAGAGTGAATGAGCACAAGCTTTATTTGATGACTAGAATAAATATAAAATCTCATTTAGAAGCAGGTTGTCTCTTTGAAACGGAAAGAAAATAGTTTAGTAAAGAAACCTGTATATCCTACAAAAGCCCTGGGTTTCTTTTTATCCCCTTTTTGGTTTAGTCAAATTTAGTTCAATTCAGGTAGAACTGACACAGAAGGATATGGAAATAAACTAGTTTTTTTTTTTTTTTTTTGGTAGAAGGTGAAATATTTATAAGCTCTGAAGAGAAACAAGAATATTGTTTTTTACATCAGGGGTTGGCAAACCCTGACTTAAAAGGCCAAGTACAAACCAGTACCTGTTTTTGTAAATAAAGTTTTATTGAAACATAGCTGCACATATAGTCTCACTTGTTTCTCTGTGGTCTCCTGCTGCTTTTGCACTGCAGCCCAGACTTGACTAGTTGGGATATGTGCCATGTGCTTGTAAAGCCTACGATATTTACTGTTCTGCCCTTTACAGAAAAAGTTTGCAGATCTAGACTTACAGAAGTATTCAGTATCAATATTTTTGTGGTTTACGTGGCATACATTGCTAGAGTCTCTGAATTACCCATTAGCTTAAAATAAATTTTTCAGTGTCTTCTCCCATTCTTGATTATATATTATGTAAAAAATATTTTATGAAAATAAATAAACTCATGGTGAAAATTGTTATGGCCTGATTGCTGAAACTTATAAAACTCATTTCTGCTTTTTAAACCCTTTGTACAGTAACATAATTTATTCCTTGATTTGCATTTCACCACTTATGAACACCCTGGGAAAACATTGTTTGGTCCAAAGCACACTGTCAACACTTAGCTGCAAAATGATTTCTTGATTTACTGGAACAGTTTAAAATGACAGTAAAAAGACGCACTTTCCTTCAGCTTTTTCTTCAGTTTTCCATGATGGCTGGCTTGAACTTCCACCGGTTGGCATTCTTCATATTCCTTTGAAACGTAGGGCAGAGTTAAAGTCCCTCTATGGGCCATTTGACAGCTGGTGATGTTTCTTCAGGGTAACTGATTTTGTCTTGAGAAGGTCATTTCAATTTCTTGCAGGAGATACTAAATGATAACTGAGTATAAAGTATAAATCTGATAAACCTCTTAAAAACCAGCCTGTGGATAAGAAAATGATTATTCATTTCTATAAACATTCATTCAGCAAACACTGAAAGTGTGCTCAATAGGTGCTGTGTCCCCAAAGATTTCAGTCTATTCTAGTACACAGGCACAAAGCAGATGATTGTGTCAAGTATAATGATTGAGTTATATTTACTATCTTGTGGGAAAGAAGGGTCATCTAACACAACACAGGTAGATAGGATCTCTCTAGAGGCTAAATCCAGTTGAATATGTCCAGGGTTTTCTGTAGGTTTTCAAAAACAGAGGGCCAGTAGAGGAATTTGAGACTGAATTGAGGGATGGGTCAGATTTAGAGAACCTTAGTAGAAAGATGGCAATTAAAACAATGAGAATTGATGAATTTACTTAAGAGCTGGGGAGTGTTTAGAGAATTGGACTCAGCATGCATGAGCCAGCATCTCAGGGTTCTAGAGGACCATTAAGTCACAGGAGAGTGTTAGAATGATACTTAAGAGTTCTAAGAGAACAGGGCCTCCCTGGTGGCACAGTGGGTTAAGTGGTGCACTATGGAGCAGACCGCAGCCACTGCAGCACAAGTTCGATCCCTGCTGCCGGCCAGGGGTGGGGCCCACATGGCACAGCAGACCTCTCCTACTGTGCCCGCTGCTCCCCTCAGCAGTGTACTTCCGTTGATCTGCCTGTTCTGCTCCCCGCTCTTTGTGGTGATACTCTCACCCCCCCGCCCACACACCTCTGGCCTGTACCCCAGTGCTTGTATGCATAAATAAATAAATCTTTAACAACAACAAAAAAAAGAGTTCTAAGAGAACAGAAGACAGGGAAATTTTTATAGGCTGAATAAAGGGGAAAGAGTAAACAGGTGGAAAATCCAGGAGTTATCAGGGATGAGTGGTAATATAGGGAGCTGGCTGGAGGGGAGAATTCATTTCAAATTTTATCGAGTGTAAATTCTTAATATTAAAGCAACCATTGCCTAAAACTGATTTTAAGGTGTTGTTTAATTAGATTCAAGTGAATTAGTTGATTTCATACAGTTGTCAAAGACAGCGATCTTTATTTAATCTGACACATTTATTGAGTTCTCTTTGGGTATCAGGCACTCTGTGGACTTGGCACCTCAAAGGATAAACATGAGAGATAAAAAAAAAAAAGATCCAACAGTGACCTGATAGTCAAAGAAGTTGCAACAAGATAAGGCACATACCTGCATATTTAAGATGCAGGGTAAAATGTGACAAGGAAGGACTGAAGTGCATGGAGGCAGAGATTACTTTAGATTAGGAACTCAGGGAAGCAATAAGATTTGAACTAAATATTGGACGATAGGTAGAGATGGAAGTAAGTCAAGCATGGAAAGAGTAAGATCCCTTGAGACCCTATAATGTTTTTACTCTGTGTTTTTGCTCTTGACTATGTTTATCTCCATCTTTTGACTAACTCTCTGAACCTGAGGACTCTAATTTATTTTTACAAAGCCTCATATGGTGTTTTGCATGTAGTATTCACTCATTGTTTGCTATATGAACTTAACAGAGACATCATCACTGTCAGATTACTTATTGCACAACGTTAATCAATGTTGGTCTCAGTAATTAGGCAAAAAATTATATAAAGACTGGGGCCTCTCTGGTGGTGCAGGGGTTGAGTGCAGCATTGTGAAGCATCTGCAGCAAGGCAGCATCAGTTCAATCCCTGGCCAGGAAGGGGACCCACATGGCGCAGCAGACCTCTCCTGCCTTGCCTGCTGCTCCCCGCAGCAGTGTGTTTCAGTCAGTCTTCCTGTTCTGCTCCCTGCTCTGTCTCTGGTGAATCCTCACACCTCCCACGACTCTGACCTGTACCCCAGCTTTTGTATGCATAAATAAATATTTTTAAAAATTATATAAAGGCTAAAATTCCTAGTTTTTCAGGGAAACAGGTAATATAAATTAATTACTTCTTGACTTGGTTTTTGAGGATGGCAGATGAGAAGTTATAAATGAACCAAACACATGTAACTTAAACATTCCTGTATATGTGAAGACAATTTAAGATAGAAATCATAAATGTGGAGCTTCTTAGAGACCTTGACTAACAGTTTCTTAGGGATCTATTATTTGTTAAAATGGGGTAGAATGATTTAGATTTAGAATTGATTGAAGAATCTACACTAGAAAATAATTCAAGCAACTAGGAAAGTAGAGGATGTTAGTACAAGATGATTTTGTATCGTTGATTATTCATATTTGAATTATGTGTGATTTAATTTGTTCCACTGATTTTTCAAAATAGTGGTAATTCAAAACAAATTCGAAGTCATTTCCTGTTTTTTTTTTTTTACAAATGTGCTATCCTCTATCCCTAAATTTCTAAAGTATCCAAGTTAATCTAGTTTTCATTTTACAAATGATAAGATTTAAGATTAAGCAATTTGTTTAAATGACTGGCGATAAATTATAGAGACAGGTCACCTTTTTATGTTTGAAAATGGGCAAGAAAAACTCATGAAATCTCACAGGCTTTGTGTTACAAATGACTACAAACAAAATTCCTAAATTAAAACAGACTTTTGTTCATTAAATCATTACATGTAATTAAAACTAATTTTCAAATTTTTTTCAATGCAGGCAAGCAAAATAATTTATAAGTTATGTGAGCAAGCAAAATAATTCAATAAGAACTCATACATATTTTTTGTCTTTTTTTCCTTCCTCTCAATAGGACCAGACATATTATCAATCATTTCTGGTGTCAGAATATGGTAAGAGTTCTTCAATTTATCGTGAAAGGAAAAAAAAGCACTTATTATTTTCCACAAATAGAAATTTTCAATAGACTTGCTATGTAAAGTGTAAATCACAGTGGACCTGGTGTTTCTTTTAGGCGTAAACATTTTTCCTTTGTAAAAGTGAAAGGTATATCATTACAAAGGATAAAGAGGGAATATAGTAGTCCCATTATGTTCATATTTTGTATGCATAATTTTCCTATCCTTTTTTGTGATCCTACCATTTAAATTTTTTTGTATAAAAAAATGTATCAGTTATTTTCCATGTTGTTTACTTGGTTGGAAGTAGTAAAGCCGTCTTGAAGGTGAGTATGTTCTCTTCTTGCAATGAGCTACATTTGTAATGTCACAGCTACAAACACAGATAAAACAACCTGACCCAACTGTTTTGTTAGTGGGTGGCGAGGGGAGATGACAGAGGAAATACAGGATTTCGGGACTATCATTTGAAAAGTGATTTCGAAGTTGTAGATGGGCTTTTTCATTTGATTTATGTCACTTGTTGAGATTGTGTCTCACTCAGGGAATGGCTATTCTGGAAAGTGGCTTGTTCACACCTTGTGGCGCAGGCCACACATATTTCATGCAGCAGTTCACACTAAGGTCTCATGATCCAGCCTCATGAGCTAGAAAAAAGATTAGCGAAGTTTTATTTTGAAAGGGCCAGATAGTAATATTTCAGGTTCTGTGTGAATATGTATCTCTGACGTAACTACTCAACTTTGCCATTGTAGCAGGAAGCAGATGCAGACATTACACAAGTGAATGGAGTTGTGATCCAATAAAAATGTTACATGAAACATAAACATGGGCATTTGAATTTCATTTAGTTTTGAAATACCATTAAATATTCTTACTTTGACTTTTTCAAACAAGTGAAAAATGTGCTTAGCTCATCTTGGTCATCACTTAACCCCGATTTGGAGGTTCAGTTCACTCAACACATGCAGGTTCACACGACATGTGCAGATATTGAGTCCTTGAGACATGAGACTAGTCCAAATGGAGATGTTCTCTGAATGTAAAAATCACACCAGATTTTGAATACTTAGCACACACAAAGAGAGCTCATTTATAGTAATTTTAGTATTCATTAAATATTGAAATGACAGTATTTTGGATATACTGGGTTAAGAAAAATGTTACAGAAGTTAATTTTACTTGCTTTTTATGTTTTAAATGTGGCTGATAAAAATTTCAAATTATACATATGGTTGACATTTTTTCCTTTTGGACAGTGCTGATGCAGAAGAGAAATCAGAGGTGACCATGGTTTTTAAGGCTTACCACTGGATCAAATATTCCATATTACTTAGTAAATTGAGGTTTCTAGAACAGACCCTTCCCTAGGACTTTTCTTGAATTTCATTACTAAAAGCACCACCTGGGGTTCCAAGCCTCTCACTCTTCTGTGTGGTACCAACCCCAGCCTTTGAGATGATCAAAGGAAAATCTGGAGATTTTCTGTGTCAAATAGAGGTGGTATTAGATGGCTGGATGTAACTGAATGGGATTAGAGCAGATGGTGGAATAGGTGGCCAACTTTGATGTTTGGGGAGGGGATATTTGAATTTTCTTGTACGGAGGAAATTCACCTTCGAGTGGCTCCTAACTTCTGGGAACTTTGGAGGGGGCCAGAGTTTACCCACATGACTCTTTTGGTCTTCCAGCGCTAAACTGATCTAGAGCTGAGGAGTGTCTTGGCATCCTGAGGACCGTACAGTGGAGGTCTGCCCTGTATTGTTGGCCCATTGGCCTTGATATGTTTTCATGTGTCAGTTGAATGATGAGATACCTTGAAATGAGATTTACCTATTTTTTTGGTCAGTGAAATTAGAGAAAATATATTTCTATCTACTGGAAGGAAACTACATTTTTATGCTGCTAGAGTGATTTCTATCAAACAGTGTTTCCATTTATAAAATATTTCATATTTTATTTATTTTTTAAAAAAGATTTATTTATGCATACAAATGCTGGGGTACAGGCCAGAGGCTCAGGAGGTGAGAGGATTCACCAGACAGAGTGGGGAGCAGAACAGGCAAATTGACTGAAACACACTGCTGAGGGGTGCAGCAGGTGAGGCAGAAGAGATCTGCTACACCATGTGGGTCCCCTCCCTGGCCGGCGGCAGGGATTGAACTCATGCTGCAGTGGCTGTGGTTTGCTTCGTAGTAGGTTGCTTAACCCACTGCACCACCAGGGAGGCCCCATATTTCATATTTTAATTAGAGAAAACTGACCAAAGTAAGGGTTTCTAATTTTGGAATTGTCTTCAGGTATACTTGCCACATACCAAAATAAGCATCATTGCTTTGTGGTGTATATTGGTTAACTTGAAATCCTACTCTACAATTTTTTCTTCATAGAAATCCATTTCATTAGACTGTTTCCACATTTTCCTTTGATCATCTCAAAGGCTGGAGTTGGTACCACACAGAAGAGTGAGAGGCTTGGAACCCCAGGTGGTGCTTTTAGTAATGAAATTCAAGAAAAGTCCTAGGGAAGGGTCTGTTCTAGAAACCTCAATTTACTAAGTAATATGGAATATTTGATCCAGTGGTAAGGCCACACTCATAGGTAAGAACTGGATAAAAGCTTGATTTAGCACTCAGGTGTTCTGGCATTTAGGGTTCTGCGTACAATTTAGGTTCTACCACTGCAAAGCTTCCTGTGACACCAGTGTTCACAGCAACTAGACCCTACTCTGGCTGTCTAGTCACCGACCACCAGGGGTTTCAAATTTTGGGTTAAATGAAGTGCTTTTCTTCTATGTGTTAATGTATTTTTGGATTCTAGTGAATCTTAAGTTTGAATTGTCCCGATTATCAACTCCTTTAGACCAATTCTGTTCTTTTAAAATGAGTGTGATAGTAAAATAGATTCTTAAAAATATTTATTCTTGCTTTTCTTTTCCAGTATTACCAAAATTTGAAGTTGCCTTGCAGACACCATTATATTGTTCTTTGAATTCTAAGAGTTTAAATGGTACTGTCACAGCAAAGTAAGTATCATTTTTCTTTTTATGGCTGTACACTGTTATAAACCTGTAAGACAAAGAGCTCTTTATGTGCTTCAGAACATTAGCACAATGTTCTGCTTACTAAAATACCGCAGTGGTCAGGAAACAAATGTCTATAATAAATAAGTATGGGACATGTCCAGATAGGTCTTTGTATCCACCCCTCTGCTTCCTTACTAACCCAGTCTTTTTTGTTTTTTTTAAAGATTTACTTATTTATGCATATAAACATGGGGTGCAGGCCAGAGGTGTGGGGTGTGAGAGGACCCACCAGAGACAGAGTAGGGAACAGAACAGGCAGATTAACTAAAATACACTGCTGAAGGGAGCTGTGGGTAAGGCAGGAGAGGTCTGCTGTGTCATGTACCTACTTGGCCGGCAGCAGGGATTGAACTCGTGCCGCAGTGGCTGTGTTGGCTTCATAGTGCATTGCTTAACCCACTTCACCACCAGGGAGACCCTCACACTAACCCAGTCTTAAATTATATTCTGCAGACTAGTGTTGTTTCAAGACTAATGAAGAGATTTAAATTGTAGATTGTGTCAGATTGAAAAAAAACTTGTTTCTTTTTTATTCCTCATTTGATCCACATGGATTGCAAGTTATTTACCTCTTCTTAAATCCTATTTTCCCCTCTGTGAATAACCGAGGTTAAACCTTGGTGGGATTTGACTTTCCTGTTGAAATTATCAGGTGACTAATCCATATTCATCCATTTCACATATATATATACAGAGACTTCCAACTCACTCCGAGTAACAGATATAAAGTGACTCCAACATTTTGATTCACTGGCTCAGACATCATAGGGTTTTATTTTGCTGAGGGAAAAAGCAAACTTAGAGTTCTAGATTAGCAGTCCTTAAAAATTCAGTCTGATTACCCTCAGATATTTGAGTATTGATCTCCTGTAGCTTTTGTTTTTGATGTGTCAATGTCCTTTAATTTATGAAACTTAGTTTCATAATTTATTTGTAATAACTGATAAAACCTGGGTCTGTCTCATCATGATGTTTTTCTCCTGGTTTGTGGCAATGGCAGGAGATGGGCAGCGAGTCTCTTGCAGAAGTAGTCCACAGACCAAAATGTTCTGAGGACTCCTGCTTTAGATTTTACATAATTATTATCCTGTCCTTGATCTTTGCCCAATAAACATTCTGTCTGGTTTTTTTTTTTTTTAAGTGCTTTGACTAGTGCTTGTAAAACTTAGTGAGTGCAAATCCACACAGATCATCACTGTGCACATGGATTAGGTTTGAGTGTGGGCACCTTATTTTGGTTTTCAGAAGTCCCAGGGATTTCATGTAAATTATATAACAGGTCCTTAGAGTCTGGTAAGTCCCCCTAAAATTTTATGTGCAATTTTAGGGCATGTGGACCCCTGAAGCCATACCATGACTCCTTCTGCCCTCCTGGCCCAGGATGAACCCTGGTAGTTTCATCTGAGTTCTCAATTTGTTGAGCCTGTTTGAAATACTGATATTTTTGATCAGCCCCTGGCTTCAGTGTTTACCGCATTATGTTCTTATCATTAGTATGTGCATCAGTCAAGATTCGATCAGACAAGTAGAATTAGTAAGAGATATGTATTAAGAACCTCTCGTTTATGTGGTTATGGGGCTGGCTAGGCAAGTCCAAAATCCATAGGCAGGCTGTCGGGGAGGATGGACTGGGGCTCCTTAACATGGACTGAAGTTGCTGTCTATATGTAAAGTTTCTTCCTGTTTTTAAAAAAAATTTTTTTATTGAAGTGGAGCTGAGACATAACATTAATTTCTGGTATATGACACAGTAATTCATTATTTGTATATACTGTGAGATGATCACTATAATAAATCTGGTAACATCCAACATCAAACATAGTTACAGAATATTTTTTCTTGTGATGAGAATTTTTTCGGTCTACTCTTTTAGAAATTTTTAAATATGAATTACAGTTTTATTAACTATAGTTACCATGCTATGTATTCTATGTTTATGACTTATTTATTTGATACCTGGAAGTTTGCATCTTTTGGTTTCCTTCGTGTGTTTTATCCATCATTCTCCAGTTCTGGCAACCACTAATTTCTTCTTTGAGGTTTTTTTTAAGATTTTATATATAGATGAGATCCTATGGCATTTGTCTTTTTCTGATTTACTTCACTTAGCTTATTTCCCTCAAAGCCCTCTGTGTTGTTGCAGTTGGCAAGGTTTCATTCTTCTTTGTTACTGAATATTTCATTGTATGTATGGTCATCACTTACTGATATTTTGGTCAGCAGTGGACCAGAGGCATGGAGGTGTTTTCAGTAGGCTGCAGGAAAAAAGCCTAAGTGTTAGTGGACTATACCATCTAGGATTATGTAAGTACACTATATGACATTTGTATAAAGGCATATTTTTCAGAAGGTGTCCCCATCCTTATGCAAGACATGATTCTATATACCACATCTTAGGTTGCTTCCATATCTTGGCTACTGTGAATAAAGCTATGAACATGGGGGTTAGTGGAGTATATGATAGTTCTATTTTTAAGTTTTTGAGGAACCTCCATACTATTTTCTGTAGTGGCTGTACTACAGAAAGAGTTCCCTTTTCTACATACCCTGTATTTCTTATCATTTTGATAATGAATTTCATCCTTTTTGGGGAAGTCTTACTTCTACTTTTAAGTTCTTTCAAGTGATTGAATCAGGTCCAGCCAGATTACCTGAGATAATTTTCTTTATGTGAATACAACTGATTATGGACTTTAATCATGTCTGTAAAATACCTTGACCACAACACCTCGAGGTGATGAGTGTTTGAGTGTGGGGCCAAGGTCTTTAACCTAGTGATGTGACACGGAAGCATCAGAAAAGACCATTTTGGTCTGTTTTGTCTGTTGTGGATAGAATTTTCTTGTTGCCATTTAAATTTCTCAGATTTGTTTAGCTCTGGTGGTAGTCCGCTCTCAGGCCTTTCCTATTGATTCTCCTCCATGTAGGCTTCAGTTGTCTAGCGATGATGTCTGTGTCGTGGCAAAGGAAGGTAGTTTTGTTCAGGGTAGTGCAAACCATTTGTGTGAATCACCAGCACTGTGGTCTAGGTCCTTCCTCCAGAGGGTTGCGAGTACACATTTCCCTTCTGCCTGATATTCAAGAGTTCTGAGTCTACCAGTACAGTTTCAGGAAGGTGTGTTTTTATTTAGAATGAGAATATAATACACTACTTGACAACAGATTGAGTAAGGGAATATTTTGCTCAGAAGGGTCTTTCATCATCTTTAAAAAATGAAAATTGGCATAGACTTATTTTTAAAATACTATGTCCCAGAAAATTTGGGAGTGATGATGATGATTCTGTGTTTGTCATAATGAGAGCAACAGCTCTCCTCCCTTCAAGACTTTCAACACCTAATCCCTCCGCTTGAGCCTTGGATACTGTTTCCTGTTAGGAGAATCCTAACTTCACATGCTCTTTCACCTGTGTCTTGACATTTTCCATTTTGGTATCTTTATGTTCTTCATTGACATCTTCACTCAGTGTTTAAACATTTCTAACATTAAAAGGAGCAAACTCTCATTTGACTTCCATGACTCCTTCCAGCTACTGTCCTATCTCTTGCTTCTTCACTGCCGAGTTGAGTTGCATTTTCCACGTCTTTACTTGCCATTCATTCTTCAGCCCCCTCCTACCTGCATTTCACACAGGTACAAAGACCTCCTTCTTGCTTCATCTTGTGGATATTTTTTGAGGCTTTTACATTTTTTCCCCCCTTTTGCAGCCTTGAACATTTCTTGTTTCCTTTGGCTATTCCTATGAGAATCTTTGTAGGCAACTCTTTTTGTCTTTAAAATTCTTATTCATAGGCCTCCCTGGTGGTGCAGCGGTTGAGCACCGCTCTGTGAAGCATCTGTGGTACAGCAGCATACGAGTTTAATCCCCGGCGAGGGAGGGGATCCACGTGGCACAGCAGACCTCTCCTGCTTCACCCACTGCTCCCCTTAGCAGTGTATTTCAGTTAATCTGTCTGTCCTGCTCCCCACTCTGTTTCTGGTGAATCCTCTCACCTCCCTGCACCTCTGGCCTGTACCCCAGTTATGATATACATAAATAAAATCTTAAAAAAAGAGAACTTTTGTTCATCAGGGCTTCATCTGTGACTCTGTTTTTTTTTTTTTTTTTAAGATTTTATTTAGCATACAAGAGCTGGGGTACAGGCGAGAGACGCAGGGGGTGAGAGGATTCACCAGAGACAGAGTGGGGAACAGAACAGGCAGATCGATGGAAAACACTGCTGAAGGGAGCAGTGGGCGAGGCAGGAGAGGTCTGCTGTGCCATGTGGGTCCCCTCTCTGACCAGGGATTGACTCATGCTGTAGTGGCTGCAGAAGTCCCATGATGTGGCGCTCAACCCCTTGCACCATGGGGGAGTACCTGAACTCAGAATTCTTAACACATACATATAAGATACCTCAATCTCACAGTGAGGTGCTGGCCTCACCTACAGTGATTTAAACCTTGTTGAAGTGAACTGTTTCATATCTCATCCTGCAGTTGTAAGTTAATAATATCTTTGCTTCCATTTCATCAGTTCCTGTGTGGAGAACCCAAGGTATTGTGTGACTCTATTCTTTCTTTACATGTTTAATCAGAACTTTCTTCTTCATGGACAGGGCATTTGCTATTGCTTATGATTGGATGATACTTAAGTTCGTATTGCTAGCCCCATTTCTGTCTTGAAATTCAGACCCTCATTTTCACTGCCCATTAGATATCACCCACCTAGAGAATCCACAGATACTTTAAATACTTTAAATGCTTTATCTTCTCCCAAACCTGATTCTTTCCTATTCCTGTCTTAGGGTCCATCTATTTCACTGTCCACTGCCATCGATTTCACTGCCTAAGTCAGTTTCCTACACTCTCAATCCCATACCCAACCAGCATCCACTGCTATGGTTTCTGTCTCCCTAATATCTCTCACCCATGTTTCTCCATTACCATTTTCTTGATTAGACTGATACCATCTTTTTTATCCTTAACTGTTGTAGTTTCTTAAAAGTTTTTTCTGACTCCAGTTTTACTTCTGCAGATCTTTTCTCTACACTCTATCCAGAGTTTTTCTTCCTTTGTTTCAACTAAAAGGCAAACCTGTTTTTATGATTCTTTAACATGGAAGTTTTTAGACCATTACCTTGAGGGTGAACTTCAAATTCCTTAGTATATTTTATAGTATTCTTTTCAAGTTTCATGTCTTTTGAAACATATCACTCAGTCCCTTCTCACCTCTTACAAATTTGACTCCCACATTTCACTTGCACTTCTAAGAAACCAAAAATGCTTTTTCTGATCATTAGACCTTTACATAGCAATGTCAAGGCTTAGCTACTTACCCCCCATCCTCTATCCTTATACCACTCATAGTGCCAGTCATACAGTGCTGCTGTTCTCTAGTACTAGTTCTTTGAGGATGAGCCTGCATATACTGAACCTTGGAGTAGATAGCCAATAAATACTTAATGAAAGATCAAGACAATGTGATTCCTGAGATTTCAGCTCCAGTCTATATATTTGTGGCACAGCAGAGGTGTCTTCATACCCAGTCAAAAGCCTTTTATTTAGAGTAAACAAATTTGAGTTGTATGGGCAATCAGTTTGGTCTTTTCACCAAATTAGGGATAGAGAATGGTACTGGAACCCAGTTGTTCTTTGGGGGTATTTTGAAAGATAAATTCTGTTGTCTTAACATTTGGATGGCTGTTAATAAATTATAGAAATGATTTAAAAAGTGTCTATTTCATAATAGTAATCCCTATGAGTGGACATTAAGCCACTTAGGTTATTCTTTGCTAGTGGCTGTCTGTCCCATCAAAGCATAGCTAATGTGCAGAGAGCCTTGCTGGGAATTTTGCAAAGAAGGTTAACAGTCTTTTTTTTTAGTTTTGAAATCTTTAACTGAGATGAATAAAAATTTGCATTTGTTTTTTAGCTTTGATGTCAACATCTGCTCACTATTCCCACCTCATTAAAATAAATGACTCCCACTAACCACAGTGAGTGCTAGAGGATTATAAAGAAGTAACATACTTCCATAGTTCCTGGGACAAAAGGATTTTAAAAATAATATTTAATCTAAGGTTTACTTAGCATATTCATTAACTGATAAATCGACATCTATATATTACAGGAAATGACTTAGAAAAAAAAGGTGGGGAGAAATTTGACTTATACTGATAGATTCAATTTTCTAAGTGTCATTTTGTAAACCTTTCATGCTATGATAATTTTCAGAAGAAAATCCTTGTGTTTTTTTTTTTTAATTTTTTTATTTAATTAATTATATTTGACATCATTTGTATTCCCCAGGGAATACCCACCACCATTCCACCCGTGCACCATCCTAGTTTTTTTAATGCTACCATTTGAGAATGTCTTTGATATGCTTTTTAAAACGTTTTCATGCTATTATTTTCTGAATAGCTTATCCCAGATACTTCCAGATCCTATTTAGGACAATAACTGTTAGTATCTTGTTTCTCAAGTTGATTAACTTGATGCTTGGGAAACTATGTCTGTTTCACATTTAAATCAAAATTAAAAATATTTGTGTCCGAGAATACTTTAAACTATATCTTGGTTTTCAAGCTCCCTGTACTATCATGTGACACAACTCTTAAATGTTCTGATATTCTAGCTGTGCATTTATTTAATCTTTAACAAGATATAAACAATATCTTGCTTGAGGATTCTCTTTTGAGTGGATGAATTGGATCCTAAAGTTGCTAACTAGGATTTCTACTAGTGTTTTTATTTGGAAGGGTGGTACATCTGATGGGTTAACTTTATTCTTCTTAATTTGAATACGTCATATTTTACATTGGCATTTAAATTGAGTTGATTCAGACAAGGAACTGTTTCAATATTTAACTAATGGATTAAGGAAGTAGAAATTTACTGTTAGATTTATAGAGTGCAAAGCAAAGTTGATTTCCACGTTTGATTCAATGTTTTCTGATAGAGATGGAAGGAATCCAGGAGACACATTTGAAAAAAGGCTTTCTGGCAGGAAAATGGTTTACTAAAATTTGACTCTCCTTCACACAAAGAAACTTTTTTTATCATGACAGGGGATAAAATTAATAATATAGAATGCAAAACAGCAAAGAATGAGATTTTGCATAAAAAGATAATTTTTGGTACTATAGATAAAAAAGTATTCTTATTTTAAAATTTCCTGTAGAAAACCAGTTTTTAATAGTCATGAGCCCATTTGGTGCTCCAGAACGTTTGGTCTGTAAAACCTTCCTGTGAGTAGTAGAGTGTAGCAGTTGGCCAAAATGATTGCAGTTTCAGCTAATACTTAAAAATGTCCCAATACTGTGAAGTTTTCTAGGTGTGTAGTTGATGGGCCAATTCTGATTTCTAGGAGAATAAAAGATTTTAAAATATTGAAAAAATCTTTGTGTAGGAAACTGTCATTTCCAATTATCATGTTTTTTTCATGTGTCTCTCACACGGTTTAGAGACTGGCTAAAGTACATATTATGAACTATTTTGAGGAATTGCAGTTAAAAATCTTCCCATTTAGGAGGCCTAAATCAAAGAATATAATTTGTTAAGGCCATTTCTAGGTATCAATATTTAAAAATTAAAAATATTTGTAGTAAGATTGCATTTTTAATATAACTCTGAAGTTATTACTAATGGATAGCATTGAAAGTAATACTTTCATTGTGTTATTTTACAATATCAAGTTGAAAATTAAAAACGTTTATTTTTCAGGTATACATATGGAAAGCCAGTGAAAGGAGATGTAACACTTACATTTCTACCTTTATCATTTTGGGGGGTGAAGAAAAATATTACAAAGAAATTTAAGGTAACTTTTGCACATATCTTGTAATCATTATGGGGAAAAAGTATATGTGTACTTCTAGAAATGAGATTTTGTCCTAAATTAACAAAAAATTGAGTGAGAAAATCATGAGTTTTTCAGTATCAGATATGTGATAATTTATCCATTTATAGTGATAAAAATGGAACCAGAGCCACTGTAAATTTGTTGTTACTTAAGCTCCAGTTTTGTTTCTACAACTTGAATTACTAAAGTGAAGAATAAAATTGGACTTCTTAACAAAACAGATAAATGGATCTGCAAACTTCTCTTTTAATATTGAAGAGATGGAAAAAGTAATGGATATTTCACGTGAGATTTCTGAACATATGTATATGTCTTCTGCCCCTGGACCAGTAGAAATTTTAGCCACAGTCACAGAATCACTTACAGGTTTGTAGACTTGGAAGTGAAGGTAAAACTATTTCTGTGCTGCTGTTATACCTTTTTACTGTAACCAGAATGTTCATTTGGGAGCATCTGTGCATTTTCAAGGGTGCTATTTAATGCTGAGATTGTGATTCATGACTACTAGTTCGCCTAACTTGCTGAATGTTTTCATAATGAAGAAGAAACGTATACTTCAGCCACTTGTGATAGGTATTTATAATTTTTCATTCTAGTCTTTAGTTTTTAACCTGAAAACTACGTTGTCAATGGATTAACTATCTTAAAAATTTTTTTAACCACTTAATATCTTCTGAAATTTTACTGTTCCTCAACAGTTGTCTCTTTTATTTATTTATTTTTTATTTATGATTTTTTAAAATTTACATATATTTGACATCAATTGTAATACCTGTGTATTCCCCAACATCGTAACACTAGTGCACCATCACCTCAGTCAACAGTTGTCTCTTTTAATAATAAAACAAAGGTTAATTACTTGGAACTTTCTGTTGTTATTCAGCAGCTTTCATCAATCCTACAGGAGCAAAAGACTATTCAGTCATCGGCCTTGGCTGTTGGCACAAATGTCACCGGGTGGGGTGGGGTGTCTGACTGTGCTTATAGGGGCCCATAGAAGATGTAATGAAATTGTATGGTTCTCTTAGTGGCCACACAAATGTGGGAATGAAGCTTATGTGTCCCAATATCTTTTTATTTTTTTAAAGATTTATTTATTTATGCACACAAGAACTGGGATACAGGCCAGATATGCGGGGGTGGTGTGAGGATTTACCAGAGACAGAGTGGGGAGCAGAACAGGCAGATCGACTGAAACACACTGCTGAGGGGAGCAGAGGGCACAGCAGGAGAGGTCTGCTACACCATGTGGGTCACTCCCTGGCTGGCAGCAGGGATCGACCTTGTGGGGCAGTGGCTATGTTTTGCTTCATAGTGCACTGCTTAACCCACTGCGCCACCAGGGAGGCCCCTGTGTCTCAATATCTTAATCCTTTGTGTAAGTATAGTGAAGGTAGAGAGATTTGGTAGAGTGAAGCTGTTGGGGAAATATTTGTTTTTGCCTTCTAAATGGTACAATTCTCAAAACAGGTATCTCAAGAAATGCAAGTTCCAATGTATTTTTCAAGCAGCATGATTACATCATTGAGTTTTTTGATTATACTACAGTCTTGAAGCCATCTCTCAACTTCACAGCCACTGTAAGTTGGCATATTTATTAATGGTCTAAAGCAGTAAGTTCAACTTAATGAAACAGAAAGGGCAATCGTGTTTTTCAGTGCTTTTTCAAGCCCAAAGTAGGTAGATTACATTCCCCTTTAGATATATTAGGCATGTAGTATTGTTTCCAAATGATCTCTAATTTTTTTATAAAAGAAGTAGTTTCCAACAAGAATATTTTCTCTCAACATTCATTCAATAAATTTATTGGATTGCTACAATGATGTTCTACATTAAAAAAATTATATGGTATTTAAAAAGTTTCAATTTCAATTTGACTTTTATTATGACTAATTTTAGTTTTAGAGATGTAGCTTTAAAAATTCATCAATAAATTTCTCATCTTTTGAGATAATGTTAACGCTTATTAACTGAGTGAAATATGACAATGTGCAAGGCATGCTGCTAGGTGGAATTGGTCCCTACCCAGTTCCTGTCTTGAAGTCATGGTTTTTGTGGTGATGACAAGAAAATATGCCCAGAATATTCAAAGCAGGATAAGATCAGTGTTATGAATAAACTTCTGTAGGAAATGTAAAGCAGGGGTTGCCAAAATTACCCTTTAGAGTGCTAGATGGCAAATGTTTTCAGCCTTGTGGGCTCTGTGATCTGTGACAGCTACTCAGCTGCCACTGTAGTGGGAAGGTCACCACAGCCATTTTGTAACCAAGAGAGGGTGGCAGTGAGCTAATGAAACTTTATTTAGAAAAGACTGAATTTGGCCTCCCTGCCTGCCATAATTTGCTGACCCCTAGTTTAAAAAAAGGAGGCATCATAACTTGTTGAATGAATCAAGAGAAATATTAGTTTTCGTTTCAGTGATTTTTCAATTTAAGCAATGTCTCCTTCTCCAGGTCTCCCCCCTCCCCAAACAAAAAAACCCAACAAAACTCAAAAGAAATAACAAGACTGCTAACGGTAACTTCCAAATGAGTGGAAAGAAAGAATGAGAGTTCAGGGAGGAAGAGCTGGCTTTGGAAAAGCGATGAAGATCATTGCTGGATGCTATATGGAAAGGGAAGGTTTAAGTTATTTGTTAAAAGATCAGTGGGATTTTAAATGTTGGGTGGGTGGTAGGAGACAGATAGCTTGGCAAGTGCTGTAAACAAGGCAGAGTATTTTTGGAATTTATACTCTAGGCAGGGAGGGGTCAGGAGCTTATGAGCCTGGGCTGGCTATGCCAAAAGCAGTCTGATGAATTTCTTCCTGTGACATGGGTTAGGGCTGTGTGTGGGAGACTGATGGCAGTAAGTTGTGAGGCAACGAAGGCCCTTGTGGTGGTGGTGGATTTGGGAGTGAAGAAGATAAGAGAGAGTAGTACAGGACTTGATGAACATTGGATTTGGGAGGTGAGAAGAGGGAGAGAATATTTAGAGGTGTCATCTCTGGCAGAATTTGTTGTAGGAAAGGTGACATGGTAGCTCACATGTAGATGGACTGACGTTAAGATGACAGGGATACAGATTGGAGATGTTGAGTGTGAGCTCCTGAGCAAGGTAAGGATAATAGCAGAAGTGCTGAGATCTTTGAGGAAGAGAGAAAACAGAAAAATGTCCTCAACGTTTGGCTATCACTGATAATTTTTGAGAGTTCAGTTTCATGGGAGTAGCACAGAGGGAAATGAACTGAACTGAATTTAAATCCTTTACTTTTCTAGTTACCTGTTTTTAAAATGTCATGTTTTGATAATTAGGTGAAAGTAATTCGTTGTGATGGCAACCTACTCTCTCCTGAAGAAAGAAGAAACAATGTTGTCATTTCAGTGGTAAAGAGAAATGATACTGACTACTGGAATGGATGGAACAGTAAAAATGGGGAAGTGGAAGCTCTTCAGATTATAAATTACACTGTCCCCCAAAATGGAATCTTTAAGATTGAATTTCCAGTCCTTGAAGATTCCAGTGAGCTACTATTGAAGGTGCTTCTTTCCATCATTATGTTACTGCAACAGCAATGTTAAAGTTATAATCTTGTGGTGGGCACCCAGTGTGTTAGAGGTCAAAGTGCACAGGAAGTGGACATGTTTCTAATTTTAAAAATGGAGGCAAATTAGAAGTATTATGGCAGTAAATTCATGACAGTAGATATGGCAGTAAATTTTAACAATCTAAAGATATGATGAAGTTACTCTAATCCCCTGGCTATATTGTGTTTCAATCATTTGAAGTCATATTTTGTTAGGAGCTGAGATGAAGGAGGAATATTTTTTACTTGTGTGCTCACACTCCTTTGCTGCACTTTCTTTCCCAGTGTGGCTCTTCTGAGATGCCCCAGCCATTTCTGATATATAGATACATATATATATGATACACATATACATGTGTATATGTACACATATGTGTGTGTGTATTTAGTTATTCAGCCCTCCAGATGTGTCACCTCTTTGATATTTTGAGTATTTGTGGATCAAATGGAGTGATAGGATTTCTTACCTGTCAATGAGCTCTGTGTTGTAAAGGAAAGGATTCCTTTTACATTTCACTTTCTCAAGCGTTTCCTGATAATATACCTTTGTATCAGAAATAAGTTAGGACTATGCTTTTTTCCTCTTAGATTATGATAATGAAGACCCTCTTCTCTGTGTTAAAACTATCAGTTGGTAGTGTAAGTTGTAAAATGAAGCTCTGATGTCTGGGAAATGTATTTTTCCAGAATAAAAAAGTAAAAGTGAATGTGCCTTTCAGTGGTAGCTTCTTTTCTCAAGGTGTTACTAAAGAGAAAAATCTACCATTCCCCTTTCTTTTGTTCTAGGCCTCTTTTCTTGCAAGTACGAGTAACCTGGCAGTTCGTAGTGTGTTTGTTTCTCCTAGTAAAACATATATCCAGGTGAAAACAAAAGATGAAAATATAAAGGTAACGCTTACAATAATTTTAAATTTATTATATAATTGTAGTCTTTTGTCATTAATGGGTATGTATTAATTAGGGTTTTTTTTTTCTAGGTGGGATCACCTTTTCAGTTGGTGGTTAATGGCAACAAACCATTGAAGGAGTTAAGCTACATGGTAAATTCTTATAGAATCTTATAGAATTAATTATAGAAGCATCATAATTGGTATCTACCTTATCTTTAGACTAAACTTATTAACATAAGAAATTCAATCTCATACCATTTTTTTTGTCTGTTCTTTTTGTAGTGTAACCAAAATATCCTTTTTTCTTTCTTCATTTGCATTTTCATTTCTAATTTAAGATGGGTAATTAAATGTCATGTTTAAATTTTAAATTTATATGAGATAAACCACATAAGGTCATTGTATCAAAATAATCAGCAAAACATAAAAGAAAATAATAAAGCTGCTTCCTGCCACCCTGAAATTTTTCCCATCCAGTTCTCCTAGTGGTGTTCTGCATCACTTCCACTCAAAAATAGATTTTTCGAGTGTGAAGTGACTGTTGCCCCTATTAGGATTGCTTTATCTTATCCTTTTCTGTTTCCCAGTCTATACTCCGTTGGTCTGGGAAGTTTTCTTTAGCATACAAAAGGGCTTTGATGGTGGTTTAAGTCAAGAATATGTGTGTATGGTTAAAATTATGATCTAACTGCAGGTGAGATTCTCACTAGTTTTAGTATGCACTGAAATCTGTATTTTTTTTTTTTTTTCAGGTAGTATCCAGGGGACAGTTGGTTGCTGTAGGCAAGCAACGTTCAACAACCTTCTCTTTAACACCAGAAAATTCTTGGGCTCCAAAAGCCTGTGTAATTGTGTATTATATTGAAGATGATGGGGAAATTATAAATGATGTTCTAACCATTCCAGTTCAGCTTGTTTTTAAAAATAAGGTAAGATGGTGGTGGGTGTGCTAACACCTGAAGTAGGGGATCCTACACTTCCAAAATGCACATGTAAACCAACGTTATCCAAATAATTAAATAAAAAATACATAAAAATAAAAATAATGTAAGAGCTAAGGTAATATGTTTAAAATAAATCTATTAGTGAAATCTGAGAAGTGTAATATTTCTTTAGACGAGAACTGTAGAATCAGTAAAATATCATTAAGTTGGTTAGAATTTATATTTGTTTGTAGAACCGGTTAAATTTCCTCATGTCAAATAGTTAAACCTCTCATATTTAGTTACTACATATATATTTCTCCATGTGGAATTATTGGTCATTTTGTGTCTTACTTGTATGTTGCATTTCTTGACTTTAAGAAGCTCAAATCCCTGAAGCTAATTCAGAATTTCAAATACTTGAGTCAGTATTACTCTGATGTGGAATCCTAGAGGCATTATAGAATTTGTGTGGTATTGATATTGGCGTGAGGGTGAAGTGAGAGGTGTGGGAGTCATTATTGTCTGTAGTGATGTGTGGAAGCAGGAGCTGGTCTTTGGTTTATCTCTTCTATTAGTCCGGAAACTAACCCATCATAAATTTATAGCGAGCTTGGATACCTTGCAAGTGGTCTGTGGAGAGTCTGGTCATCAAATGGACATTCCTAGAAGGGATGGGCCTCATGATAAAGACATTTGGTTCAACTGTGATGAGAGGATTGACTCTCCTTAAGGAGTACAAGTACTACCGTGCTTTGATGAATGTAATGATGGGAAGATCGTGGAGACAAATGCTACTGTTAGTCTGATCATTTCCTCCCTCAGAAAGACATCTATCTTCCCGCCTGCCTGCAGCAGAGTTAGTCTTTGAGTCCCCAAGGGAGCTCTCTCTTGTACCCATTTCTGAATCCAGGTAGCCAACATAGAGGTATCTGTAGTTTCTTTCTTCTTTCCTGTTCTTCCCTTTGGGAAACTGGCCTTTCTCAGATGTGGCAGATACTGCTGTCTGAGGGGCTCAGGGCATGAGAGATAGGCATGGAGAAAGGAAAGAGTAAAGTGAAAGGATAATTCAGAATTATGCCACTGTGAGAAGTAGTATGACATGCAGACATCATAGGATAGCCTTTATATTGCATCCCCTAGGGAGGAATTGTGTGTGGTTTTCAAATTACTCCTGAGCTGAGCAAATGTAGACGATGTGCTAAATATTGATCTGCAATTGGTAAGCCATATAAATAGTAAAATAACTCAATTCTGTTTTCTCCCTTTCTTAGATAAATCTATTTTGGAGTAAAACTAATGCTGAACCATCTGAGAGGGTCTCTCTTAGGATCTCTGTGACACAACCTGACTCAATAGTTGGGATTGTAGCTGTTGACAAAAGTGTGAATCTGATGAACTCTTCAAATGACATTACAATGGAAAATGTGAGTTTAGTGGTTTTTTTTAATAATAAAGATACTTTTTTTTTAAAAAAAGATTTATTTATGCATACAAGAACTGGGGTACAGGCTAGAGGCACAGGAGGTGAAAGGATTCACCAGAGACAGAGTGGGGAGCAGAACAGGCAGATCAACCGAAACACACTGATGAAGGGAGCAGCAGGCAAGACAGGAGAGGTCTGCCGTGCTATGTGGGTCACCTTCCTGGCCTGTGGCAGGGATCGAACTCATGCAGCAGTAGCTGTGATTTGCTTCATAATGCTTTACTTAACCCATTGTGCTACCAGGGAGGTCCCTAATAATAAAGATACATATTAAAAGAGAAAAAAGAAACATTATTGCCATATTCAGATAAAAGGAAATAACAAATTTTGTCCTGCTTGCTTGGAAATTATGCATTCCATTTTTTGTCCTATGATAGATTCTCTTAACTCCTGAACCATACTCATTATTTTCACTGGTTTCTTTAGGTTTTCAATATTTATGTATTCATCTAACAAGGCAAGAACTTTCATACACACTCATATCTTTGCCTGTCCTTTTTGTCTCTCCCTCTGTCCACTCTTTCTTCCCTAGCCCTGACCGAGACATAGTTCTGTGTCATTACAGATTGCCCTTTCAATCTATGGTCTCCCTTCAGTGTAAGTTTGGAAATATACATTCATTTATTTCTTCACATATTTCCTCTTGTCCATTTTATTTTCTCCTCCTTCTGGAACTCCTGTTATTCAGAGTTTGGAATTCTTACCTCCATTTTCTATATCTTAGCTTTTTGTTTTATATTTTCTATCACTTTGTCTTTCCTATGTTTCTTTGGGAAAAGTTCTTCAGTTGACTCATCCAGCTCACTTCATCTTTCAACTTTGATCTCTTATGGTGGCTTCTTATTTCAGCTATTTTATTTTTAATAACTATTATTTTCATTTGGTTCTTGTCTCTTGTTCTTGTATTATATTGCTAATTTATCCCCTTACCTCCTCTTGTATATTTACTATGCTTAGAGTTTCAGTTCTTGAGCTGATCTTTTCAATCTTCTGCCTCACATGCTGCATGGATTAAGCTCCCTTTATGGAGGTTGCTCTCTTTGGAAGTCTAGTTGATTTGGCAGCTACTCTGATAATGTCTGCTGGGGAAAGACCAACAGACACCAGACTTCAAACTATAGAAGTCCTGCCAGTTTAAAGAGAGTGACGGAGTGGCGTTTTAGGGAGTAGAAAACTCTTGATCCTCCGTGTGTGCTGTCTGCTTCTGTTCCCTATTTTATTTACTTTTAAGCTCTTAGGGAAAACCTGAGGTTATGTTCCACCAGTCCTGAGAGTCTGGAGGACAGGGAAGAAGAGTGAAAAGCACAGGTGTTCCTCACTTTCTCACAGTAAAGAGGGCAACGGCCTGCCCCTCAGGGGCGTTCTGGCTACTGCTTGCTACTGCTGACTAGGAGTGACATCACAGGGAATGACTGTCCTGGGGTTACCTCCTGAAGGGAAACAAGAACAGGATTGTTTTTTTTTCAAAACAGATCTTTGCATACAAAAACTGGGGTACAGGCCAGAGGTGTGGGGGTGAGAGGATTCATCAGAGACAGAGTGGGGAACAGAACAGGCAAATAGATTGAAATATACCTCTGAGGGGAGCAATTGGGGGGACAGGAGAGGTCTGCTGCACCAGGTGGGTCATCCCTCTGCCTGGGGATCAAACTCGAGCTGCAGTGGTTGCAGAAGGTTTCATAGTGCTGTGCCTTAACCCCTTGCACCACCAGGGAGGTCCCAAGAGCGGGATTTAAAAGCCTTTCCTCCAGCCTGTCATCTGCTTCCCCTAGCAGTTTCCTGCCACCAGCTTCCTCCCAACACAGTAGTTCAAGGTATCCTTCACTCTCCCCAGGCTTTTCTTGTCTCACTCCTCTAAGTTTCCTGCTTTGATTGTTTCTCCAGAATTGACTCTGGAGGAGGGAGTCAGTAGTGTGTGATAGTAGACCATTTTGGCTTTTTTCATTCTTGTTAAATTTGTATGTGCTGCTGAGAGTCTTGAATGCCCTGGAATAATTTAAGTGTCAGGAACATCCAGGAATAATTTTCTTTCATTAGCCTATGCTGCAGCTTTGGCAGCATCTTTGTACTGAGCCAGTGAGCAAAGGAGGATTTCTTTATAAGATAGGGAGGATTTCTTTATAAGATAGGGAGGATTTCTTTATAAGATAGAGGCTTCTTCCTAGATAATTCCATCAATTCACACCCGAGTGTCAGGAGAATACGATCTTGCATTTATTTGTGTTCTGTAGCAGAATTTGAAGTGTGGAATGAAAGCCTTTTCTCTCCATTATGTCTGTTGCTGGTTCCATTATCTACTGAGCTAACTATATTTGCCAGCTTATTGAGACATGAACCCTTCTGTTTTCACTTTCTGTTGTTTTCCTCTTGGTACCTGTTTGTAGTGCTGGCAAGCACAGGGCTGTTCACTATCCATTTGGCAGACGGATGAAGATAGTTCCAGAGCTCTTGGTGGACTTTTCAGGTTTTAATGCTCTCAGGAGACCATGTGCACAGGCACACCAGGCAGGGAGGCTGGCATGCAAGGAGGCAGACACGGGTGGCCAGGGAGTGCAGCGGGAGGCAGGTAGGGTACTGAGCCTCCTATTCCCAATATGAATCTTTAAGCTCTCTCTCTGTGGGCTCTCTGTGGCATTCTCTCTCTAGTGGTTTCTAGGTCATGGCTCTTCTTTAGTCATGTTGCTTGTTCCTCTCGTAGCCCTAGTCGGTCTCTGGGTGACATCAGCCTCATATCCCTGGCCTCTAAGGCTCAGGTGTGCACACTTGCACATGTGCGCACACCCACATTCCAGGTGTCCACATTCAGGCCCATGTGGCCTGGGCCTACGCTCCCAAGTGCCTTCTGCATTAACATGATCAAGGCCACAGGTGATAGCCGCAGAGGCTAGTGGACCATAAAGCCTGATTCATTTTTCGAGACTGTTCTATCACTGTGTTTGCTTCTGACTGTAACAGACAGTTAGCACTGACTGTTAGTATAGTGTAAACAGTGGTTATATGCATTTAACTTAAAACCTCTGGAGTGTTTTTTAAACGTGTACTTAGGAACTTCCATGATTTTTATTCCTGCCTTTGTCTTAATTTGTCCTGTTAATGCTAATGTAAATGTGGGTATAATATCTTAATACTTTTATTATAGCGAATCTATGGTATGAAATTTTCCATCTTAACCATTTTAAATGTACAGCTGAATGGTATTAAATACAGTCACAATGTTTTACAACTGTCATCATTATTTCCAGACCCCAAACTGAAAGTCTATAAACAATAAGCAACAATTTCCCAGATCCTGGTAACCTTTAATGTATTTCTGTCTTTAAGTGTTTGCCTAGCTATCCAGATATTTCATATAAATGGAATCATATGAAGTTTATTCTTTTGTGCCTGGGGCTTTTTCAAATATAATGTTGTGCACTTAATCTAAGTCATAGCATATATTGCAACATTCTTTTTATAGCTGAATAATATTCCATTGTTGAATACAGTATATTTTGTTTAACCATTCTTATGTTAATGGACACTTAGGTTGTTTCTTCCTACCTTTTTTGCTCTGAATGTGACAATGAACATTGACCTGCAAATATTTCTTTGGGTCCCTGATTTCAGTTATTTTGAGTAAATATACACAGGATTGTGATTGTTGGGTCATATGCTAAATCTTTGTTTAATTTCTTGATAAATTGCTAATTTACTTACTCTAAGCCTATTTTACTCACTCACTGAAAAGAATAGTGTTGTTAATGTAATATATACAAATACTTTATTATTGAAAAAACTACACATATATCGTTGATATTGAAATTTGCATTGCTTTATCAATGAGATTATATATTTTTCTGCTTATTATTATTTTTTCTTTTTTTTCTGCTTATTATTAACATTTCCTCTTTTTTTGTAAATTGTCTTTGTGTTTGTAAAAATGTCTAGTTAACTGACACTTTGCAGATCTTATATTAACCATCAAATTTAACCTGCTTGTCTCTGACAAAAGTGAGTCCTGCCTGTCAGTGACATTTAAGTTCTTTCTGGGCAAAATGCAAGCCTACAGATCTTAGGAACTACAGATCACTGAACAGAGTGAAAATAAGATTAAATGAATATAATTTTGGTTGATTAATGAACAAAGCATTCACATATTTATTATTTCTCCGTTTATCTCTTTTTCGAATTTGACAAGAATGTAGGTTGTGTTTTATCTAAGTTACAGATGAGAAATGTTGCAGGGAAAAGAACAGGTTGATATAAAAATATTCATTCTACTCATTTTCTCCTTAGGTGGTTCAAGAGTTAGAGCTTTATAACACAGGGTACTATTTAGGCATGTTCATGGATTCTTCTGCAGTCTTTAAGGTATGTTTTATTTGCTCTTGTAATTTGAGGAAAATAGAGAGGATTGGACATGTATATACCTAAGTTCTGAGAAATAAGAAAGAACAAAACAAAAGTAAATATTTTCACATTATGCATAAGAAATAAGCAAGAGTGAATCATGAATATAGGCGACTGTTATAACTTTTATTTAAAAATCAAATTAAAATCATTCTTTGTAGGAATGTGGCCTCTGGCTATTCACAGATGCAAACCTTGTGCAGGGTTCCTTCACTGTTGCTTGTAAGTAAAATATGGCATTGTGCTTTTTATTTATTTACTTATTTATTTACTTTAAAGATTTATTTATTTATACATACATACAAGAGCTGGGGTATAGACCAGAGGTATAGCGGAGGGTGGGGCTGGTGGTGAGAGAATTCACCAGAGACAGATTGGGGAGCAGAATAAGTGGACTGACTGAAATACACTACTGAGGGGAGCAGCAGCGGACTAGACAGGAGAGGTCTGCTGCTCCATGTGGGTCACCTCCCTGGCCAGGGATCAAACTCATACTGCAGTGGCTGCATATAGCTTCACATTGCTGAAACTTAACCCCTTGTGCCACCAGGGAGGCCTGGCAATGTGCTTTTAAAGTAAAGTTTTTTCACTTTAGATATTTAAAATTATTTTCATAGATATGGATACTTTCTGGACATTGATATTGGGATTTTCATTTTCTGTGTGTGTTCTTATCTTAAAATGTTTGGTGTTTAATGCACTTAGAAATACACCTTAGAAATATCTGAAATATTAGTCTGGGTTCCTGTCTGGGTCTATAAAATGAATGTTTCCCCTTTGTTCTCTGAAATTCTTTGAGGGCATTATATATATATTTTTGACATATTAGAAAAGCCTGTTCTTGTAATCTTTTGTGCAAACCGATTTTGGATGAAAGGAACAATATATTTTAAAAAATATCTTTGTTCTCCACCTTTTTGTGTTCACCTGGAATCAAGCCCTTCTCTCACATGCTGGTGAGCTCTCTGACTTTGGGTTGATTCTTGCTACTGCAAAGACTCCTGAGCCTCTAGTGTTACAGTTTTATGAAGTTATAGGATATTGTTATATTAGAGAATACGGTATGCTTAGCTTTCTTCAGGTAATAAATAAGTAATCATTTATTCTAGACAACCTTTTTAGCAGTCTTTTCATTCTCTTGTTTTTCAACTTTTACCCCCTTAGTTCAACTTTACTTACCATCTTTACTTAATCCTGGTGCCCACTGCAATACTCATTCTTTTGTTAGTAATACTGAATTCTTTGCCTTTTCGAGAACCTTCTGCTTTTTCACTATAACAGAAGAAACCTGATAATCTCACTAGCATATTATGGAAACCTTAAGTGATCACCATTCATTTTTCTGCCCCTCTTGTGGATCAGAGTCAGTAGGTCCATTAGGTTCAGTATTTTGGTGCTTATAAGGCCATTGTTCTGCGACCCTCAATTAATAGCCCCTGGTCATTTGAAACTCAAAAATTTCAATTACAACTCCTTAAATCAACATTTAAGATTACCTACTTTTCCTTTCCCACTCTCTGACTTCATGACTTTCACAAAGGATTCAAAGTCTTACTCTTTTTCATCTTGGGGGAGTTGTGCTTCATTCAGTTAATGTCCACTATCCTGTACAGATCTCCACTATAACAGTAGTCACCCAAGGTCATATTATCTCTTGAACACTGTATTCCTAACATTTCAAATGCCTTCTCTTCTGTCGTGTATATTCTCTCACTTCCCTTAAGTCTGTTCAGTATCTTTTTTTGGTCTTACTGAGATCTTTAATTTCTTGACTGACTTTAGCTTCTTTTGCCTTTATTTCCCTCCAATCCCTGGCCTGGACCACACAATTAATCAATTTGGTAGAATTCTTTCCTAGTCATTTGTCCTTCCTTGTCTCCATTAAAGCCAAATCTGGAACAACTCATTTATTTATTTTATCCCTCTGTCTTTCCACCCTGATGCTTTGCAAGTACCTCAAATTAAATATGTCACAAATCCAGTTTATGATCTTTTTCCTCTTTATTACTTTGCTCTTCTTTAGTATGAATTGATTAACATATGATTCCTTGAATTGATGTGATTTCATATCTCTGTTAATAAAAACCAACATTTACTTTGATATCCAAAACAGAAACCTCATCCTTAACTCCTAACACTTTCTGTCATAGGATAGTGGTTAAAAGGGAATTTGCCATTAATTATTTTGGCTTTGAATTCTGGCTTTATGGTCCTCAGCAAATCAATTAACTTCTCTGAAATATAAGACTAATAGTATCACTTGGATTGTAGGATTTCTATGAAGTTAAATCCAAAAGCATGCAGAATGTTTAGTACATGTTTGGGATTTGTAAGTCTGTAATTATTACATATTCTTCAGATTCAATTTGTTCATTCACTGTTCAATACATGATATTAATTGCATATCTAGTTGGGGCAATGGATATTCCAACTTGGGCTAATGGAGAAAGTAATATTCCATGGCATACACAGAGGACATCCAGCCAACAGACAGAAAAGGATTGTCTTTCAAGACTCTCTCTTCCTACTCTCTGCTTGACTTGAGGCTGTTATATGATATATAATGTTATATCATTATCAAGGACAATACTCTCCTTGACTACTTTAGTAGCTTCCTACTAATTTTTTGCCCTTCTCCATTTCCCCAGCTCTAAACCATTTTCACACAGGACAGATGTTTCTGATTTATTTCAAACATTCAAATGCATCATTATTTAAAGGACTAAGTCCAAATCCTTCAGCAGCATTGGGACATTTGATAAGTTTCTCTACTTACCTTATGCCCTTCTTGCTTAATACTCATTGTCATAGTCTGTCCATGCCTTTGTACTTAGCTTACTTTTTCTTTTCTGTATGAGATACTCTTCTGAAGACTTAAAGAAAATACATATGCAAAGTGGAATTCCCCTCCGCTATACTCTTTTCATTATCATCATTTCATCCCTCAAATTCTGTGTAAAATCAGTCACTCTCTGTATGATAGGCATTTTACATATGTCTATATCACCCATCGTGTTTCTTAGTTTTCTATTTGTCAGTCTCCATAGAATATGAGTGTAGCTTTCTGCTGTCATCTCTGAATTCTTGGCACCTACTAAGTATATCTGTCTATCTCTATCTCTATATATTCAAATAACTTTAGATTTAAAGTAGAGAAAATAGAAATAGATAACGTAACTGTTTTAGGAAAATAAGTCAGTAAACTAGATGATTGTAATGTCCGATTTAAAAAAATGTTTGATATGACCAATGGTAATCAGCACTAGGGAGCTATAAAGAGGAGCTTTTGCCTTTAAAAACATGATTTAGCTTATTATCTTTTAGCAACTGAATATATAAGTAGTTTTTCAGGTATTTGCTGTAGGAACATGGAATATTAAGCTTTTTAAAATTTCTGGCTCTGTTGTAACTGGCTGTCTGGCCTTGGGTAAGACAGTTTACTTCTCTGAGCCTCAGGCTTCTCATCTGTACAATGAAAGGAACTCAGTTGTCTTGTTGAGCTGAGAGATGGTTTGATTATGTGTGCTAAGTTTATAATCATTTTCTACAATGACTGCAATGTTTATTTGTAGATGACTTGGTTCCTGAAAGGTTTATGGAGGAAAATGAAGGGTATCCAGTAGATTTTCAGGACCCTTCTTTAGGGAGCGGTCCACGTGTCAGAAAACATTTTCCTGAGACTTGGATTTGGTTGGACGCCAAAATGGGGTAAGAGTTTATAAAATTCTTTAGTCACATTTTATTTATTGTGAGTTGTAAATAAGTTTTGCTCTCTTTCTAATGTGTAAGTACAAACATAATGTGACTAAGAGCTAAATAGACCAAGAAGTTTTTATTTTAGAATGTTGAGCATAGTGTAAATATTTTATTTTAGAATGTTTAGTTAGCACTGTAGAATGTTTAGTATTTGATAAAGCCACATGCAAATTGTGATAGTGAGAATAATGTCAGGGAGAAGATGGAGCTATTTCTAATGAAGGATGATTTTTATTTCCCTGAAGTCTTGTAGTTCTTTTGGAGAAAAATTACTGAAAACACATCTGGGAAGCACTTGTGATCACTCTTTCTGCCTTAGCGCCACATCCCCATGAACCACAGGGGGAAAGGGTGTGTTCCGTGAAAGGAATTCAGCTTTGCTGACAAGTTCTGTGTAACCTGATAGTTAAATAGTTTTGACTGGGGGTTAGAGAGAAACATGTATGCAAATTGAGTTAAGTTTGAAAATACATTTATTATTTCTATAAAATTTATGAAGATAATCTTCATTCTGGAGACATAAACATTTATTTACTTGTTTATTTTAAAAATTATATTTATTTTTCCTTACAATGTTTGCTTTCTTTTCTAGGTGTAGTCCCCATAGAATTCCTACCACCAATTCGCCTCTGCACATTCACCATAGTCCCTTGTGCTCTTCCCATCCCTGCTGTAATCCCAGTCGCTCCTTCTTCCCTGCAGAATTGGAGACATAAACATTTTAAAAAGATTTTACTAGAATATGGATCAGTATGCAGTGTTATAACCTTTTCCTTGAGAAGTTGGCATCTACTGCCTTTTTCTTAGATTTCTTAATAAAGTTAGATATGTAAAGGATTTGGAAAAGTAAAAATACTCCCCAAAAGAGTTTAAGTTGACTTATTTGAAATGTGTCATTTCTAGACTCTTTGATGATTTTTGCGTTTATCTTGACTTCAGTTCCAGGACCTTTCAAGATTTCGAAGTTACTGTACCTGACTCTATTACTTCTTGGATGGCAACTGCTTTTGTGATCTCTGAGGACTTAGGTCTTGGACTAACAGCTACTCCAGTGGAGGTAGTGTATTAAAGACCTACTTATAATTTATAATGTCATGTAGCTAAGAAAATGTAAGCTCCTGAATGGATTTTTAAAAAAGGATTGTTTCCAATTTTGATCACAATGTAGAAATTCTTCAATATTTGTTTTTCATTGGCTTTATATTTCAGAATGTGAGCTGTATGAGATAGTTAAATGTGCTGAGTCCGTATTAAGATTTGGAAAGAAAGTGTATTATTGGTTAAATCCAACCACCTCCAGAGACCAGTGGAGAGACACAATGTTTCTGTGTCCCATTCTAAGGACAGACATAAATGTACCCTAGCAGACATTCTTTCATAAGTCTTTCTTTAGATTGTTTCACATATAACTTCCTAAACCAGTCACTGACAGGAAGAATGTAATGACCATGACTCATGACCAGTAGCCTCTTAACTCTGTCATTCCTGAGGTTCCATTTTTATAACAAATATCTTGTTGGGTACTTTTACCATCTAAAATGTAATTCACCGCCATTGATGTCGAACATATATAAATAAAGAAAAAGAGGGAAAAAAATGTAATTCACAGACAATTTTATAGGCCTGTATACTCAATGAAATTTATATGATGGCTTAAATGAAGTACTATGGAGAAAGAAAAGGAAAGTAATGCATAATAAAAAGATATGTATTTCTGCATCTAAGTGAACAGGCATAGCAGCACTAGAAGCTATAATAACATATTTAAGTGTTTGTGCCGTGCATAGAATCACCCTATAGATGACAGATGCAGATGCAGTTTCTATACTATATTGTTTTTGTAACTGAAAAGGAGTGTTACCTGCGATGATGTAAATTTCTGAAAACTTGAACAACTTTTGGGAGGGTTACAAGCAAACTAAAGTGCAGTTTCCTCTTGATTTACAAAATAAGTGTCTTAGTAAAAAATTCAATGTCCATTGAAAAATGCTTTGGGTTTACACATGAATTGGAATTAGGTTGGAAACTCAGGCTCTTATAGGCAAGTAAGTGCTTTACCTACGTTTAAGAATCATGAGGGATGTGGGGCAATTCTCTGTCTAGGACTGTCCTGAGCCTGCAGACCTTCACCCAGTACGTGCCCACAGTATCCTGCAATTGTTTGGCGATTTTTTTTTTTTTTTAAAGATTTATTTATTTATACATACAAGAACTGGGGTACAGGCCAGAGGTGTGGGGGGGTGAGAGGATTCACCACAGAGAGTGGGG
>JAGFMF010011771.1:2034348-2044566 GCA_019455555.1 Galemys pyrenaicus | reverse complement strand
CACAGCAGGAGAGGTCTGCCGCACCATGTGGGTCCCCTCCTTGGCCGGCAGCAGGGATCGAACTCGTGCTGCAGTGGCTGCGGTCTGCTTCATAGTGCGGTGCTTAACCCACTGCGCCACCAGGGAGGCCCCTGTTTGGCGATCTTAAGGCCCCACCTCAAATGTGCAAATAAGCCTCTGGAGGGAATTACAGCTGCTCTTGGAGTCCTTGCTCTAAGCTGATCAATATTTATCTTCAGAGGCAAGGGAGAGGTTCAGCCTGTCTGCAGAACTTGACAACACTATCAGAGTTTGGTTATGAATGAGAAAGTGCGCGTATATATGTGCAAAAGGTAGTGAGCAGAATATCATTTGGACGGCCCAGCTGACTCAGCTATTTGATTTGGCCAGTGGCTTTTCAGGTGGATTAGTGGGGTCAGGATAGTTTGGAGTCAACTAAGCTTACAAGAGCAACTTGCTTTGGTATCAGATTTGCTGACCCAGCTCTGGCACTTCCACCTCCCAGCGATGTGGGCTTTTACATAGTTACAGATTCTCTGAACATCAGAGTTCTTTTCTATGAAATACCAGTACAATGTCTGCCTCATAGGATTGTAATGATTAAATTGCTGGTATAAAGTGTTAAATTCTTCATGGTATTTAATAAACTGTGGTGATTATTATGTTAAGTAACATAAGTCAATTCATTCGGGATAAGATAGTATTTACTTTCTGTTAATAAGGATTTCTCAATGAAGTTTTAAGCTTCACAGATTTTGTGAGGTTTGCTTTCAGTTACAGTAAAAAGTGAAACATTTGACTTAAATAATATATTAATTTTTTTCTTTCCAGTTGCGAGCCTTCCAACCATTTTTCATTGATTTGAACCTTCCCTACTCTGTTATCAGAGGTGAGGAATTTGCATTAGAAGTAACCATATTCAATTATTTGAAAGATGCCACAGAGGTAAGATTTTGTTACTCATTTATACTTCAGAAAAAAAGTGGAGAAAATGTGCGGGGATTGAGTCATGAAGTGTTTGAGCACCTGGACCTGGACATAGAAGCATCTCACATATTTCTGGGAGATTGAAAATAGACATTCTGATTTCCTCTGCTTATTAATGTCTAAGGTTATCTTTAACACGGCTAAGCATTCTTTCCTTAACTTCCTACACGTTAGCCTTGTGACTTCCTTATGGTCTCTGAGGCCTGTCTTTCTCTTGCCTCTCTACATTTTCTCCCAGTCTGCCCCACCTCTAGGATGTGTTGCCACTTCTCATTGACACTCTGTGCCCGCTACAGTTGGCAGGAATTTATTTCTTTCAAGGCCTGACTTGAAACTAAGATGCCTTTCTTGTGGCATTGCACTCATTCTTTTACGTTTGTGCCCCCAATTTATACAGTGTGTTCTATTTTCTAGACTCTTTCATCATTGAGGTAACATGGGTTTACAGCACTTAAGTGACTCAGGGGACTAAGTTCACACCTCCTCAGATACTTGTTATACCACACCCACAGCAAAGCACTCATAGTCCTTTACCCGAGGCTGTTGTGCCCCCTCTCCAACTTGTTCATGCTCCCACCAGCCCTTCCTAATAACCTTCATTCTGCAGTCATGTTTCTAGGTTTTGTTATGATTTGGTTTTATCAGTTCGTTTTTTTGTTCTCTGTGTTCCACATTATCTATATTCCACATATATTCATTCCACATATGAAATCATCTGGCATTTGTCTTTCTTCCTCTGGCTTATTTTGCTTAGCATAATCCCCTCTAGTTCCATCCATGTTGTTTCAAATGGCAAGGATTTATCTTTTTTAAATAGCTGAATATTATTTCATAATGTATATATACCACATCTGTTTCATCCATTCATCTTTCATTGGGCACTGAGGTTGTTTCCATACTAAGCTAATGTAAATAGTGCTGCAATGAACATAGGAATGTATACATCCTTTTGACTTAGTGTTTTTGCATTTTTTGGATAAATAACAAGGGTTGGAATTTATGGATCATGTGGTAGGCCTATTTTTATTATTTTGGAAACCTCCATTCTGTTTTCTGTAAGGACTGAACCAGTCTACATTTCCACCAATAATGTACAAGGGCTCCTTTGTCTCCACACACTTGCCAACATTTGTTGTTTTTTTTTGATACGGGCCAGTCTCTCTGGCATGAGTGAGAATTGTGGTTTTGATTTGCATTTCCCTGATGATAAGTGATGTTGAATATTTTTCAAGTGCCTGCGGGCCATTTGTTCATCTTCTTGGAGAAGTCTCTTATCTACTTAGCTCTTCTACCCATTTTTTGATTGGGTTCTTTTTTTTTTATTGAGTTTTATGAATTCTTTATAGATTTTTTGGCTATTAGCTCCTTATTGGCTGTATGATGTGCAGATATTTTTTCATTTTTGGTGGGATGTCTTTTCATTTTAGTGATTGTTTGTTTCCTGTGCAGAGCAGTAAAAAGGCTTTGTTTTCTAATTATGTGCCCTGTGTCTTTTTGGCTAGTAAGTTACCTGAAAGACAGGAGTTAGTGCCACTGTTTGTCTTGTACTCATAGTATTTTTAACCAAATGGCTGATTTCCTGCCCCCCTCCTCAGCCCCCCCTATTGTAATTAGGAACACATGTAATTAACTTCATTAGATGAGAACAATCTCTTTAAACACTATAACTACACAGAACATTTTAATTCTTAATTTTTTAATTTTACTTTTTAATATAGTCGACGTGATACAGTATAAAGAGCAGAAGATCCTTATTCAGTGTCCACCTTTATCACTTATCTGACAAATAACCTAGTTGTTGTTTCCTCAGCTGTAAAACTGGAAAAGAATTAATAAAATATCAATACAAGGCTCAGAGAAATGCTATTCTTTATGAGATCAGCAACTTTACCTTGCCTTACTTTACAAAGGTTTACAACCAGCCTATGCTTTAGAACTAGTGTCTCAGTCATACTTTTCTTGCACTAAGTTTAGCAGGGGCTGGCAATGAACACAGTAACATCCTGTTTGTCTCATTTTTTTTTCTAATAGGACTAGTGTTCCAAGATGACACACTTAAAACAGGCTGGTGGAAATACTGTGATGTGAAATAACATTTCTGGGCCCATTCTTAGCACTTGTAGACTTGACATGATAAGAAAACTGAACATTTGTGGGAGCTTTTAAAATTTTATGTTCATGGCTATTTAACACTAGAAATAGAAGTGAAGACTCCCTTACCCCACTTGTCTTGGGATTATATCCAGTTGATGTGTAGACTGGGAATTTCTTATGGTGAAAACATAAGAAAGATGAAGCTTTTCATAAAATCCCTTAATCCTCTCCTTGACTGAATCTCTCTGCGTCATCTTTTTCTAGTCTTGGGCCTCACAGCACTTAAAATGGTACTAAAAAACCACATTCCTAAGGAGCATTTATTATACATAACTATGATAATGTTTTCTTCCAGGTTAAGATAATCATTGAGAAAAGTGAGCAATTTGATATCCTAATGATTTCTAATGAAATAAATGCCACAGGACACCAGCAGACCATTCTGGTTCCCAGTGAAGATGGGGTAACTGTTCTTTTCCCAGTTAAACCAAGACAGCTGGGGGAAATTCCAATCACAGTCACAGCTATTTCTCCTGCTGCTTCTGATGCCATCACCCAGAGGATTTTAGTAAAGGTAAGTATTTGAAGTCTCAAATCAATGACATGGAAATACATAATTGAAAAGAGAAACTAATATAGTTTTTCTCTGGGTTAAATATTTGGCAAGACTTTATTGATCATCTCTTCCATCCTTCTGGTATGCCCGATAGTTTTCTTATCTGTTTGCGAAAATATATCATGTATATGTTTGGGAAGTGTCAATTTCTTCTTCAAATTTATAGTCTGACTCTAAAGCAAGCCTTCTCCAGTCAGTTACCTTTACAAACTGTTGCATTGGGATTATATCCAGTTGATATGTAGACTGGGAATTTTGGAATCCCTCAGCACTAGTTGAAGAGATTTTGTAGATTTTTTATTTAGGAAGACATTCTGCACAAAAAGACAACTCAGGAGAGTGGATGAGTACTTGTGTTCTAAGATGAGACAGACCTGAGCTCAAAAGTCCACTCTGTCGAGTGTGGCTTTGTACTTAATCCCTTTCTCTTTGTGTGATAAATAATACTACTTCAGAAGTTTTCTTACATCACCTTTTTATATTCTCCTTTGTCATGGCCCTTGCCATTCTGAGCGGTTGTTTTTAATCCATTTTAATTAGAAAGTAAATATTAATAGACTTGAAGCAACAATCAAGAAATGGTAGGTACTTAACTAACCATATACAAACTGAAGACACAAGAGGTCAGATATTTATCTTATTGTTTACCTTCAGTTCTCTGTAAATAAATGAGTAGAGACCATGTTAATTGTGTTCCCCCCCTTTTTTTTTAACAGGCTGAAGGAATAGAAAAGTCATATTCACAATCCATTTTATTAGACTTGACTGATAAGAACCAACAAACTGTCATGAAAGATTTGAGTTTCTCATTTCCTCCTAATACAGTGAATGGTAGTGAAAGAATTCAGATCACTGCAATTGGTAAGAATAGAGCACATCACTACCACTATTGGTTATTTGTTGACTGTATATTCTTTATCTATTTATAGGTGTATTTTCTTATTTAGTCCTAATGAGAGAAGGTTGCAGAAAATATTTAGTTGGTACCCACTGCTGACTAGGAAAATATATTTCCTAGACCATTTCTTTTGTTTAAACACAAGTTCTGGTTTAGTAGGTTTGGAGTAGGCCTGGGGCTTTGTATTTCTAACAAGCTTCTGTGTGATGCTGATGCTTCTGATTTGCAGACTACTCTCTGAGTAGCAAGGCTACAGGATCTGATAGGATACAGGGAGAGGTAATTTCTAAGAGCAGAGTTTCTGGCTTCTATCTACTGGTAAATATCAGATGTAAAATCACAGCTATCTAGACTCTACTACACTTGCTCAGTCAGAATCTGTTGGGCTATTGCTAGTGTTGGATATATTTTGAAATGTTTCCTTGTGTGGTTTTGATAGCCATAGGCGGAGATTCTCTGCCTAGAGCTGCTCCTTGTGCAGTTGTTGAACTGTGCAGGAGGAAGTTCCTGCTGATTTCAGTCACCCCTTCCTGTCACCGTCCAATAGCTAAACACGCTTTAGAATCAACAATGAAACAGAGTTTTCCCACAAATGGACTTTTATATGGTTGTGCTTAATAACTGAGACAATGTTGAAGTTAACAACATCCAAATAGTTTGTTAGCTCTGCAAGGTGTCAGGACCTAAGGTGCCTTTTCAGAGGTTCTTTTAAGTCTCATTTGCAGTTTTGCAGTTCTAATCCTTCTTATTATCACTCCAAACAACCAGTCCCTCTACAGAGGACCTTGTTTGAGTCTGAGGTATAATTTTTAAAAAGAATTGAGCTCTCTATTTACGGCAATAAATTATTCCTAAGCTTTTTCCATGGTGTTCGGATGTGGGGAGATGCAGCATGCACCCCAGGAGAGTCACACATGATGCCCACACCTGTACACAGGGAAGAAGTCATCGGTTGTAAATTCATGCTGTAACTCCTGATATTGGGAGGAATCTATCTGTGTCACTCAAGGAATCTAAGGTTTAATTTTTAAGCTTGATACAGAGATGTTTATCCCAAGTTTTGTTTATTTTTGAAGTTCACAGCATTTATTATTGATTTGGATGTCTCTGTATTTTCTAAAACATCCATCCTCAAAATAACTGGCACAAATAGCAACCTTCAATAGTTTCATTGACCTCATGTCAGCTTCTATAAACATACAATGAGGCAAGTCTATTTCTAGATTTTGTTTAAGCTGAAGTAACATTGGTTTATAAGTTTACATAGTTTTCAGGATTATAGTTCATGTTTCATCTTTATACTGTACTTGTTTTAAAAACTCTCTTTTTGGGGGCCTCCCTGGTGGCGCAGTGGGTTAAGCAATGCACTATGAAGCAAACTGCAGCCACTACAGCACGAGTTTGATCCCTGCTGCCGGCCAGGGAGGGGACCCACATGGTGCAGCAGACCTCTCCTGCTGTGCCCACTGCTCTCCTCAGCAGTGTGTTTCAGTCAGTCTGCCTGTTCTGTTCCCCACTGTCTCTGGTGAATCCTCTCACTGCCTATACCTCTGGCCTATACCCCAATTCCTGTATGCATAAATAAAATAAATCTTTAAAACAAACAAACAAACAAACAAAAAACCAAAAACTATCTATTTGGTAGCTCAGAATGTATGAGTCTAACCTTACTTCTTTAAATTTTGAGTGTAAGTTTATATTCACTTTGAATACGGAAAACATAACTGCAGTGATAGTGATAGAACCTCTGTTCACATCTAAAGTTGTACATGTATTTTGGTGTGGCAGTAACCTGCTCATGGAAAGAGCCCCTCCATCTCTTTTGGGATCTTTTTTTAGGATTAGATTTTTACTAGATATATGGACTTGGAATGTATAAATTTCTAAAACAAACTGCACAGAAGGATACTCTCCTCTATACAGATCAACCACAGTGGGGTTAGAATTTGAATTTAGCCTCTATATGCCTGAATTTCTTATTCTACTAAATCATGGTATTAGAGTAGTCTCTTATACATGTGTTTTATTTATTTATTCTACTAAATCATGGTATTAGAGGAGTCTCTGTCATGTGTTTTATTTAATTTAAATGACTGAAGAATATTCCTATCTGTTAGATCCTGAGATTCATTGAAATACTTGTACTTGTCAGTTCTACTTTGCTAAGTAGAACACATTGAAAAACACTATAATTCCTGCCCCTTAAAAAATCGTATCTGAAATATATGTAGTGTATTAGTAAGAATTCAGAATGAAATTTTATTTATAAGAAAGAGACTAATAACACAACATTCTTTTCCTATGTGAGAATGATGATCTTTCAGTCAGTTCCTTAAGAGCTATTTTTAAAATTTATTTATTTTTTTTTGTTTGTTGTATGTAATCTCTTTAACTGAACTAAAAGTCTCCTTACTTATCAGATAATCTTGAAGTTCAGTACCACTGTGTTAGCCCTTATTTCACAGTTTTCTTACAGGCTTGCTAGAAAGTTTCTGCTCTGTGCTTGGAATAATCATATTGCTTTAATGTTGCATTTCTTCTGTACTCAGTGGAAGCCTCTGTCTTAGCAGGTGCCACTGTTGAGTGTTTTCTGAATGTACTGAACATCTTGTGCTTTCAGGAGATGTGCTTGGTTCTTCCATCACTGGCTTGGCCTCACTGATTCGGATGCCTTATGGGTGTGGTGAACAGAACATGATAAATTTTGCTCCAAACATATATATTTTGGATTACCTGACTAAAAAGAAACAGTTGACAGAGACTTTAGAAGAAAAAGCCCTTTCCTTTATGAGACAAGGTAAGTATTTTAGAAACCTCTTTTTATTTAAAAATAAGTGTTTGGTTTTTTTTCTTCAGATAGAGTTACTCTAGACCATGTTTCATAATGGGCAGATTTTGTTTTTTTTAGATGATGGTTGGACTGGATGGTGTTGAAATGTAGCAAAGTATAAGCAGAGAACCATTACTGTTTTTTTTTTCTTTCGCTGTTTGCGGACTAGTTGCTACTAAGATATTTGTTAGTATCAGCTTAAGGAGTTTATGAGGTACTAGACATTTCAAACACCTTAAAAATCTAAAGGTATGAGTGTTCAATTATTCATTGGTCATTTATGGAATTCTTTTGGAGTTAGAGTAAGTTCTAGTGCTGAGGAAGTTGAAGTTAGGGTTTTTTTCTCATGGAGAGTTGAGAAGACTGTCTGTATGCCTAGTGCTGCACATTGGGGATCTTCTCAGCACATTTGTCAAGCAGATGGTGGTTAGGAGAGAAATGTTTATATGAGGTGGCTCTGCTGGCCCCTCAGAAAACGTCCCTCTGTGATGACCCTGCACTGACCACTTGAGAAGCTGATACTGTTCACGGACAACAGAGGCTTTCTGACAACATAGTTGACTCAGTCTATTGCTTTGTGTGGTAGACAGTGTTCCAAGCACTTTACATCTAATATGTCATTTACTGCTAACAATTCTTACATTCTCCTATTCTTATACATGATAAAACTGAGGCACAGAAAAGTAACTAAATTGGTAACTAGTCTGTTTACTTACATTTGCAAGTAAGCGGCAAAGCTAGACTCTGAGCTCATTATTTGGTCTCAAACTAAGCTTAGTGTCCATACCTACAAGAAAATGAAAAGTTGTGAGATTTTTTTAATAATAATAATAATAATGTAGATTTGACTTCCTCAAATACTCTAAAAGCCACCCAAAGTTAGTCTCAGTCATGCACTTCTATTTTAGGGGAGCTCTAGCCATATGTCTGTGTGGCTGAGTTTATCTGTCTATACAATTTGTAGAACTCATGAGGATTAGAATGGTTTATATTGTGATAGGAAAATGTTTCCTATAACCTAAAAATCTAATCAACATTTTCAATTCCCAATTTTTAATATTCTTTTATAATGAATGGGTTAATTATGAAGTAGAACTAGTTGGGATCTCTTTTGTTAACTTCTCCAGTTAAGAATTAGAAATCTCAGTGAAGTCATTGTTTTGATGTTAATTTTTCTTCCAGATTCCCTCACTATGAAGAGACTTGTTTATCTTAAGTTTGATGTAATGACAGTAATAGCTAAACCTGTTTAAATGTTTTACAAATATTTTCCTCTCATTCTCACAAAACCCATGGAAGGTAGGCATACTATTATTAATTTCATTTTATAGATGAGGAAACTGAGGAGCAGGGAGTTGATTAACTTATTTTTGGTTATTTGCCAGAAGTCTGGCTTCAGAGTCCATGTTCTTCCTCAGAACAATATGGAATGAGTCTGCCTGGGTTGTTGGAGGCAATAGATTAGCATGGAAGAGGTGCTGAATCAATGTACTTAGTATGGCCAGTGGGTCTCAATGGAGCCTCTGATACAGTAGTGGGGGTGGGGGGACATGGGATCCTGTAAGGAAGGTGACATCAAAGGTTTGGAGCTAGGGTTTCAGGTTAGAACAGAGTGAGTGTAAGGTGTTGGATCTAGTCAATGGGCTGGAGTCAGTATCCAAAGATCTTCCTGGTATCAGCAGCACAGACAAAGACTGAATAGGAGTGTAAGGTAAGAACTCCGCTGCATGAGAGGTGAGCTAAGGAAGCAAGAGATTGCAATCAGGGCTGGGTGTGACCTGAGTTTTGATGTGGAGAAGGAGATAGTGTATATTAGAGCCAGCTCCTTCAGGTACTTAAAACAGGCCTCAAGCCTAGGAAGTTAAATCTTCTAAGAAATTCTCAGAGATCTAGCAGTTGGTACTTTCTATACAGAGTTTCCTAATTAAAATGACCTTCCTTTATACATAACATTTGTGGATCAGTCTTTTTAAATATATGACCTATTTTTTTCTAGTTCTAATTTAATTAAGTTAAATAAGAAGTGGCATCAAGTGGTAGCTGTAGTAAAGTATATACTACACTGAAAACAAATGAGATATTTGGATGTCACCATAGTGGATACATTTAAAATTAGGAATAAAAGATATTTGAGGTTGTCATAATCTGATTCTGCACGTTTTGAAAACAAGTTTCTGATGTGTATTCAAAAGGCTTTTTCAGCCAGGATAAACCAAAGGGACCATATGGGCGGGGGAGGGGAAGGGGGGAGGGCAAAGACAGGGCTGAGGGCAGAGGGTGCACAAGGGACTGAGGTGATGGTTCACCAGTGAAATGGTGGTGGGTACTCCCTGGGGACTACAAATGATGTCAAATATAATTAATAAATAAAAAAAAATTACAGTAAAAAAATTAAATTAAAAAAACAAAAAAAAACCCAAAAAGCTTTTTCATGACTGGGGGGGGGGGGTCAGTCTCTGAAGGTTGCTATCTGCTGGGACATCAGATTTCTGGTGAGCCTTCTGCACAGGAGGTGTCCTGCTGGTTTTGTTTGTCCTGTTTCCGCATTCCTGGGAATTCTGGATAGACCCCTTGTAGGTCTTGTGGATTCATGACTAGGTTCCCATGGCAATGCTATCCGTTTTCCTCTCATCTGTTTTTTGTCTTCTGCTATTATTTAGCTCAGCCAAGTGCAGAGACTAAGTTTTAACTCTATTTTTTTTTTTTAAAGATTTATTTATTTATGCATACAAGCACTGGGGTACAGGCCAGAGGGGTCGGGGGTGAGAGGATTCACCACAGAGAGCGGGGAGC
>JAGFMF010011771.1:1970481-2034246 GCA_019455555.1 Galemys pyrenaicus | reverse complement strand
TGCCATGTGGGTCCCCTCCCTGGCCGGCAGCAGGGATCGAACTCGTGCTGCAGTGGCTGCGGTTTGCTTCATAGTGCGTTGCTTAACCTACTGCGCCACTAGGGAGGCCCAGTTTTAACTCTATTAAATGATACTCCTAGGAGGATAAATTTTAGGGTTTGAGCCATTTAAAGAATGACAACTCATCCCTTAAGAATAAGTGTGTGTCCTAGGTACTTTTCCCTGGCTCAGCAGAGGTCCTAAACAATGAATGGTCCAAATTTTCAGTACCTGTATTTTTTTTTTTTTTTCCAAAAAGAGAGCTGTTTCTTTCTCCAGCTAGGTTTGGCCAAGTAGGTACCAAACTGCAGGTTCCAAAGTAGCCCTGTAGGTGGCTCCCTCTCTGATTATTTGGGAACCTTGTACTTAAAGACTGCTGCTTGAAGGCATAAAAGACCAGAGGGTAGAAAAAACATTGTTTTTTAAATACCCATTTGTTTTCAAGAATGAGCACACCTGACTGAGCACTACTGTTGTAAATGAAGTCTCAACTTCTGCAGGAGGCAGAGCTCAGTGCTTGTAACAGGGCTTGGTAGTGTCCAGGCCCAAACTCTAAATTCTACCTCCTTCTTCAGACTGGTTTCCCTAGCCTTTTTTCCCCTCCTGTAAAATTCACATTCTTTTGTTCCCACTTCAGAAGGGCTGTTTTGAAGATTAAATGAGATATTTTAGCACTTTTGGAACACCTAGTACATGCCCAGTAACTGACAGCTACAGTATAGTTACTTCCATTCATCTGGAGACTTAGGGTCTAAAGTCAGCAAGTGAATCCTGTTCACTCTACCTTTTGGGGGTGAAACAAATGTGAAATTCTTCCACTCTGTCCATGCCATGCTAACTGTTCCTTCAAACCCTGCCATTGCTCCCCGGGGCCACTCCCAAGACTGCCTAAACTGTCTCTGTGCACTTCCTTTCCTTCAGTATAGTCTCCACATACTGTTAAAAGGCTCTTTTGAAAGGATCAAAGTCATGTCAGTTCCTTGCTTAAAATTCTCCAGTAGATTCCTGAACTCACCCTACAAGGCCCAAGTGAAATGACCACTCACTCTCACTGGGCTTCATCTGGAGCACTTCCAGCTGCGCCATGCTTCAGGGCCCTTAAACTTGCTCCTCCTTCTCCTGGGGGGCTCTTCCGCCTTATCTTTCTGTCACTGACTCCTTTTCATCATTTAAGTGATATTTTCCTCAGAGTGGCCTTCCCTTACCATTTATTAACTTATTTATATCATTTCATTTTATTGTCTTCATCACACTTTAACATTGTTTAAATGATCTTTTTTTATTTGTTATCTGTCCCCTTCACTAGCAGATAAGCTCCCTGATAGTGGGGCCCATGTTTAACCTCTTCTCCATTGTATCTTTGGAAAGGCAACGCAATCGAAGCAGAGTGTACGAATGAATAATTGCTAATATTAACTTCTTTGGACTTTACATTCATTATCTTAATGCAGGACTTGGGCCTAGAACATCGCTCAAGTACTTCCACATTATAGAGACTGTTTGTAAATGTGAAAGGTTCTACCTGCTTCTGGCATGTTCTTATGAACTAAGAAATGTGATTAGTGGTTAACCTTTTGGACTGATGGGAATCAGCACAATAGAGCTCCCCAAACACATCATTTCATATACTGTACTAAATCGTATTTCAAAGTAGTGGACAAATACTTCTTGGTATGATGATTTTCATTATGAAGTCAGTGTCTCATTTCAGAGACTCTTTTTTCATTTGTCATCACATTTGCCAAAGTCCTTTAAGTATACCGAAGTTGTTTTTATTTTTTAGGAAATTAAAGTGACTTTGGCATGAGTCATGATTGTACTATTTAAATGTCATTTATGAACAGCGCATTGTTTTACTTAAATCATGCTTGGCCCAGGAGCCCTGTAACCAAACCCATTGTTTTTTGGTCAAAACAACTGCTACATCTTTGAATTTTGCTGTCAAAAAGAAAAATAGAATCATAAAATCAAAACTGTTTTTGATAAGAATTGGAAATCCTGAATCTGTTAATTGGACATTTAAACCACTTGTTTTCTTCAACAATTTAAACCATTGTGCTCACAGCTCAATATTTCAAATGAGATTCAGAGAAAAATCTAGTTGAAAACACGTTATATTTTTCCTTATTGAAATAAAAACAGGAAAAAATAGGTTTCAGCATTCTGTTGTTACATTTGGTCATCACAAGATGTTAGAGGCAATAGTAAAGATGTAAAAACAGAGACAAATCCTGGTAAAGTTATCCCCTCCCCTTTCATGTCAAGGGGAGTAAGGAAGTTGAAATGATTACTCTTCTTTTACTACAGAGAATAGATTTATCAACTTTTTTGGGAGACTAGGAATCCTCAGACCCCCAGTGTCAAAGGTCCCCAGAGACACCAAGTCCTCACAAGAGATCAGAGCTATGAAGATTTTTACTAGAGAAAGTGATTTTCTCCAGGGATCAAGGGTTGATTTTACTTTTCTGCATATGCATACTTAAAATAACCAAGTCAAATTATGTTTAGAATATCACTTTTCTATGTGTTTCTGTGGACAGTACTTCCATCTTCATTATGATAAACTACAAATGTTTTACATTTATGGCTAGCCCAAAGAAAATTTGTGACCCACTATCTGTGTATCTTATGTGGCTTTTATAAATACCAGTTCATGGGTCATCATCCTAGAAACCTCTTGATGACTTCACTGTTTTAGTTTTCATAAGTGTCTGTTAATTCTGATTATGTGATTGCTCTCTAATTCAAGAACTATTCACAAAACTGAACTTAGATCTAATACTCTTATTTCCTTATAAACTTTGGCGAAAACCATGTTTTCACCTTTCTTACTTGTCATGATGAAAAGTCTCCAACTTTTAGGTGACTATCCTGGAACACTGAATTGTTTTATTAATAATGAACATGAGAGCTGAGTCACCAATGCCTTTTTCAGCACATGGAGTGGGTGATTTGGAGGACAAGCAGCTGAGGGTTTATCTGATGATGCATGGCTGGTTTAAGATGAGGAAGGAAACCTCAGAGGAGGCTCCATCAGAAAAGTCATGTAAACTCTTCTCTCTAGCTTCTGAATCTTTTTTTTTTTTTTTTTTTTGCCATTGGAGAGGAACTTGGCTTATCTATAAGTCTTATCTATACCAGCTTGAGAAATGTATTCCATGGTGGAGATTACCTGAGTTCTCCCCTTCCTCTGAACTGGCTGTCCCTGATGGAGGAATAGAACTGGTTGCTGATATCTATATTTCTATCTACATTTATATCTATATCTACATGTAGATACATGTGTATTTTTTAATTGAAGTAACTTTGCATTATGATATTATATAATGGGGACTGTTGGAGGTCAGCCACCTGAGAAGTCATTTCCAGAAGTACTGATCTCATCTCCATGATCTCATCTCTGACCAGTTTTACAATAACTCATACTTGGAACTGCACTTGTTGATGTGATTTGGGGGCTTGGAGGCACAGACCTTCTCCTCCTCCTTCTTCCTGCAGAAGTACCACCTGTAGTGATGGAGGCCCAGAACCTTCCCTTCCCTTCCTATTGCCTTTCCTCTTCTCCTCCCTTTCCCTATTCTTTTTTTCTTTTCTTCCTCCCCTCTGTCAGATTGAGTTCACTTCACTCTCTGGTGAATGTAGTCCTGAACTGGAGATTGAGAGATAATGTCTTGGATACTTTTATTAATTTTCTTTGTGAACATTAGAAAATGATTCTACTTCCCTGTGATCCCTGACTTACTCTGAAAAAGGAAGAGATTATATATTGTGTTTAAGGCTATTTGAAAACTAAAATAGCTTAAAATGAGCTAACTAAAGTAGTATTAATAATGCTTATCATTTGATTGTTTTCATTGTTTGTTTCAATTTTTGAATAGGTGGACTATCTATTCTCTCTACCCTTTGGATATAACTTGCTTCAATAGTTCCTATTTTTCATTTTTCTCTCTTCAAAAATTAATATATACATAAATATTTTCTTATTACCTCTTTCTCTTACACAAAAGGTAATATTCTACATTGTGGGGTTCCAGTTTCCTCGGGGAGGTGGGTGTTGAGGCTCCCTCATAGCAACAAATAATACTTGGATATTAGCAGGGTGTTCAAGAATCTGACACTATATCCTCAGATGGCATCAGGTTCCACAGAGCAAGGGCTCAGTCTCCCAGGACCACCCACTTCAGATGCTGTCTGCAGGCTCCAGGCACATCCCTGTTTCTGACTGAATGATTATAAATCAGAGGTTTAGACCTTCCATGCCCTCTCTTGGCATGTCATTTCTTCCCAAGTCTTCACCAAGTAGGAAGCTCTTTGAAGCCTTTTCCTCTTGGGCTTTTATGGAGGCTTCATTACATTGGCACAAGTGACTAGGTCACTGGCCACTGGCAGTTGACTTCAATCTCCGGCCTGTCTCCCTTCCCTGGAGGTCTGTGGCTTGGACTGAAAGTTCCACCATTTATTCTCAATTGGTTTCTCTGGCAATCAGCACCCCTTTCCCCAAAACTTACCTTCATTAACTTAGCAAGAGACACCTTTAACATACTATCCACTAAAGAAATGCCAAGGAGAGCTGTAAGTCAGGAACTACAGATGAAGACCAAATAAAGTATGCGAAATAGATATTTTGGTCATCTGAGGGACCTATATAGATATATTTCTTATAAATCACAATATTGTATATACTATATATACTGTTTTAAAATTTGCTCTTTTAATTTAACAATTATATATAGGAAATTACTCCATATTAGCTCAGAAAAAAATTCCTCATTCGTTTACAGCTGTACTCTACTGTGTATATACACTACATGTTATTTAACTTCTCCAATACAGGGGAATTTAGGTAGTTTTCAACATTTTTGTGATTACAAGTAATGCTGCCATGAATAATCTTCTGCACATGCATTTTTGTATTGTTGGAGGTGTAGCTTCATACCTACCAACTGCATGTCCTGGTCCAACATCTCCAAAAATGACTTCACTTGCACATGGTATGTTCCCAGCTCCAGTTTCATCATCTCTAATAAGGGGATAATCATAGCAACTACATCATAGGGTGGTTGTTAGAAGTAGCTGGGTGAATACCTGAAAAGGTCTTTGAACAGTTTCTGACATAGTCAGTGTTGGAGAAAGGTCAACTGTGTAATTTCGTTATCATGGTATATCACTTTTAAATGAAAAGATTATAACCATTCTTCAAATTAAGCACAGTTCTCTCATTACTTACAAGTTGTTTATAAAGTTGTTTGCACATTTTGTCTTATTGTAGCTTAAATAAGATACTCACATCTGGGGTTTCCTGTGGAAAGGCTCAAGGAGAAAAGTTCGAGACTTGGCAAGAGCAGATTAACTATAATTTAAAACCATTTATGCTCATGTTTTGTTAGTCAAATATGAATATAGTTACCGAAGCTTCTAAAATATGGTATTCATAAGTAAAACCTTATTTATTGCCAGAGTTTAGTACAGATTGAACTCAACATGTTGCTAATGATTATGGACTCCAAGCTCTCCATGGCCATTCTGCAAGTCTTGTTCCATGGTCTCACCTGCCTGCAGTGGAATTCTGTAATTTTTAGGGAGGGTTCCTGCTTATCAGAGAAAGACCGATAATATCTTGAGATGAAAATGCTTTTGGCACCTACTTATGCTTACATTTTAGTGATGCAGTAATGCTATTTTAATTTCATTTTCAGCAAGTTAGTTTCTTGTAGGTCGTTTGGTGAATCTTTTAGTGTTTGGTCTGTGCTTTCTTATAGTCACTGGTTTTGAGACCTTAACATGCATTGCCTTGCAAGTATGAAACATCTGCCTCTTGTTTGCAACTAATTGTTTGCAACCATTTATTGGCAAATATGAAACATCTGCTTTTAAAATGAAATCCATGATGGTTAACCCCCTCTCCAATTTATGTCTCAACTGAGACTTTATTGCCACCACTAAGCTCTTTTGAATGAGAACTTGAAATTAATGGTGGTGGGCAGACCAACTGGGCTTTTGGTTTATCTAATGGCCAAAGCATTTTTGCCATTGTCTTAGATTATTTAGCAACTCTATCCTCCACCCCCAGTTGCTGGCCCAAGAATAGGAAGTATTTTTGTTTTTTTTTTTTAGTATTGAACTTTGACTATGATACTCTAGTTAGTATTTTCTTAAAAAAAGTAACAATTTAGACACTAAGTGCTGAAATCATTGTGATGAAACTACAGAGTTAAATGAATTTCTGCCTTTAATTTGCTTGCTTTTGGGTGGTAGAATTTTCTGTATTATAGTGTTTTTCCGAATTTACTTTCACTTAATTTGGGAATGTCATAGTTCTTATTTTACACATTCTGTTTGAAAAGTTGTGGTATTTTAAATCTCCCATGACACATAATATAGAAAGCATTTGATGTTAGTTCTTGATATGGTATCTTCTTTCCTATTCTCTACTGCTTGTTCCTCATCATGATGTCATGATTTGAACGTTTTGTTCACTACAAATAGATTACATGGGTTATCTGTCTATTTTCCCGCCTGCAGGTTATCAGAGAGAGCTTCTCTATCAGAGAGAAGATGGCTCTTTCAGTGCTTTTGGGAATGATGACCCCTCTGGGAGCACTTGGTAAGTGTTTCTGCTATCAGGATAAACCCATGTCATGGAATGGATTCTCGTAGGTCCCCATGGCCATGGAACTGACAAATAAGTCTATAAATAGACTCGGGGACTGCTTTTTCCATAACCTAGTTTTAAAAGAGTTTCTCCTTTAAAAATATAATCTCAAACATTAACAAATCAAATGTTTGTTTGCCAAAGAAAAGTCATAAATCTACTTTTTTTTGGAGAGAAGGCAGCAATAAAAGTACCTATGATGATGGTGTGGCTGGCAAGAAAAATTAGTGTGATTGTGACAGCTCTTTCTTGAATCTGACATGATCAACACAAATTTTGTGTTAGTACGTTTTGTTAATGAAGTTTCTTTATAGTTATTTTTTGGTGAAGAACGGTGATGGAATTAGGTAATGAATATTGTTTCCTCCAGAATTTTATCTCTGTGTGACTGGTTAAAAAATGATGAATTTCTCTCCTTTCACTGTCTTCAATTCTGTGTATCATTGAGAAGAAGCATGCCTTGGTAACGACTCCCCACATGGCAATAGTTAATGGCTTTGCTAGTATTGCTCATGTTGCATTTCCACTATATGTCAGCAGGGGGCTCTGAAGTCTTTGCTTCAGCAGCCACCATCTCACTAGTCTTGTCCTAGCCTAAGAGAGGCTGGTGTAGCTAGCACTGGCAATTAGATGCTTCAGCCTGGGTATAACATTTCTTCTCACTTTATTATTTTTAGCGCTGGTTACATGGCCATGCCTAACTCTGAGTACTGAAGAGTTATAGAGAACTGGGTATTATTGAATACGAGTAATGATTACCATACTACCTTTTTTTTTTTTTTTTTTTATAGGATGAACCAGATCTGCTTCAAATTTACTTTTGGCATGAGTCAGGATATAGATCCATAAATAGAAAATTTTCAATGTTTCATTGCCTGATGTTCTTTTCACTTCAGTATTTAGTGTTCTGTGTCAGGGATGGGCAGGCTTTTTCAGTAAAGACTCAGGTAGTAAATATTTTAGACATTGAAAACTGTATAGAATATTGCATATTGTTTCTTCCTACCCTCATTCTTCTCCTTCCCTCTCCCCCCTTTAAAATGATTCTTTTAGGGGTTGGGAAGAGAATCATATGTAAATAGATCTTGAACTGTGTTTGGTTTGAGTAGCCAATTTGACCCAGGCAGATCTGGCTCACAAACTGTTCTTTGCTAACTCCTATCCTATGAAGAGAAAATGTCCATTTCCTCCACTTAAAAGTACTGCAGTTTGATTGCGAACGATATATACTTCATCCACAGCCTTAGGGGTGAGTGAAGTGTATAATGAGACCTTCTCTGGTAAATACCTAGAATAGTCCAAAGATGAATATCCTTGAACAATTTATTGAACTCTCCAGCTCTAAAATAATGATGTTGAATTGGATGATTTATAAGTTCCTTTCCAAATTTGATTTTTTGTGAGTTGACCTGAAATCTTTGGCCACACTAAAGTAGAAACCAGATCTACCAGCTAGGCAAAGAGTTGTTTGTTTCCCCTACTTCCCTCCTTTCCTCTTTCCCTTCCTTCCTTTCCTCTTTCCCCCCACCCCTCCTTCCCTCCCTTCCACCCTCCCCTCCTTCCCTCCTTTCTTTCCGAAACATCCCCCCATCCTTTCCCTCTTTCCTTCCTTCCTTCAGTGATTTTCCTTTTAGTGAATCTTCTGACATAAAAAAATGCATCATTGGTGGTGTTTTTCTTGTTCAGTGTTATTTGGGGGACTTTATATAGTGTGTTTTATGTATTTTTTTTTCATCAAGGTTGTCAGCTTTTGTTTTAAGATGTTTCCTTGAAGCTGATCCGTACATAGATATTGACGAGAATGTGTTACACAGAACATACACTTGGCTCAAAAGACACCAGAAATCCACTGGTGAATATTGGGAGCCAGGAAGAGTGATACATAGTGAACTTCAAGGTGGCACTAAAAGTCCAGTGACACTGACAGCATATATTGTGACTTCTCTCCTGGGATATAAAAAGTATCAGGTATTTAATTTTTAATTTAATAAATGATGGATGAGAAATCGCAAGAAAGGTTGGACTTGTTGGGTCAAATATATGTCTGCAAGCTTAAGGAGTCTTTCAGTTTTGTATCACATTCATTTCTGCTTTACTCTTGTAATCACATTCCACAAACAGAACAAAGATATTAACCTGCTCTTTTTTAGAGTAAGAGGATTCTAAGAATGCTTTCTGATTTAAATATCATTGTACCTACTATGGGTAAGATAAGTCAGTGCATATCTTAGCAATGGAAAGGTTAATTTCTTGGAGGACAGAAAATTCTTCAGTGTTTGGGAATATATTTTAGCAAGTGTAGGTTATAAGGATTTTTTTTTAAAAATATCATGGAGCAGTTCCAGTATTTGCTAATTTAGTACACAATATATCCACACTCTAAAAATCATGTTAAAAGGGAATGGCTTCTTGGATGAGAAAGAGTGTGCAGGAAATCTTGTGCTAATGGGCTTAATTTTGCTCTAGAACTGTCTCAGTGATTATGCCTTTTCTGCTTAAAGCCATAAACATTCCAGTGATCAAGACAGCCATTCTCTATATTAAGCACCTTTTAGTTTCCCAGCCCAGTTTTTGACATGATAGAAAATAAAACTTAACACTTGAGAATTAAGTATGAGAATACCTTTCTCAAGCTATGTTCTCATCCTAGTTTATGATAATCAGTGGGAGAAACACTGGCCAAACTTTCTCTTTTCCCCTAAGAAATGGTACCTACTTAAAAAACTGGAAAGCAGTATAGTATTCAAAATGTGTGGCAATCTTCAAATGTCAGTGATTATTGTTGATTACCATTGCCTCTGGTAAAATCAAGTGCTTATTAATAGATACTGAAATTATTTTTGAATGAATATTTTAAAGTACTTTTTGTTTACATAGGTGGTAATGGCAACATTTTGAGCAATATTATTTAAAATATTACTTTGAATGATAAAATATAATTTTTTTTCAAGCCTAATATTGATGTGGAAGACTCTATCAGCTTCTTGGAATCTGAATTCAGTAGAGGAATTTCAGACAATTATACTTTAGCTCTTATAACTTATGCACTGTCATCGGTGAAGAGCCCTAAAGCAAAGGAAGCTTTGAATTTGCTGACTCAGCGAGCAGAACAAGAAGGTAATGTATGGAGTCCATTTGAGGTTGTCCAACTGTTATACTTTGGGAAATATATAAATTATGTGAGAAAAATTAGTGAGGCAGATATAAGTTAATTACATCTTCTGAACATAACAAAAACTGAAATCAAGATGGCCCTGACGTGGCCATGCTGCAGCCAGTCTCTCTAAGAATTTTCTAGAGGGTTCCAGAGCTCACCTTTTTTTTAGCACATACTCTGTCCCATGTCAGTTCCCTGATCCCATTTCTGTCTGCCTTGTTGGCATTGGATGGGTCCTTGGATTATGGTCAGACTTGGATTTAAATTCTGGTTACTGGGCCTCCCTGGTGGCGCAGTGGCTTAAGCAATGCACTATGAAGCAAATTGCAGCCACTGCAGCACGAGTTCGATCCCTGCTGCCGGCCAGGGAGGGGACCCACATGGCGCAGCAGACCTCTCTTGCTGTGCCCACTGCTCCCTCCCCTCAGCAGTGTACTTCCGTTGATCTGCCTGTTCTGCTCCCCGCTCTCTGTGATGAATCCTCTCACCCCCCCCCACACCTCTGGCCTGTACCCCAGTGCTTGTATGCATAAATAAATAAATCTTTAAAAAAAAATAAATTCTGGTTACTACTTACCTTTATGAGCTTCAGTTTCCCCAACTGGAAAATGGGGATAATACTTACTTTAGAGCTGTTATGAGGGTTACATGAGATAATGTGCAGTGTCTGCCACATCGCAAGTGTTCAAAAAATATGAAATAAGATACTAATTAATAGAAATGCAAATGCTAGAAAGTACTGTGAATTGTGCTTTATTTTTTGAGATGGATACTGTTTATGGACTTAAGAGGACAAAAAGTACAGATGTTGTTGCTTCTCAAATGTGCTCTATAGTCAGGAATCCTGTGTGTGTGTGTATGTGTGTGTGTGTTAGAAAAATGGGGACAGGTAGGCAGAAACAATTTTAGGTCATTTTCATTTATTCAAAGCTCTGTTAATTCAAGAATGGATAACTATATAACACATTTAGAAACTTCCGAGTCTGGAAAAAAATGTATTATTAGTAATAACTTAGGCTGAATCGTTGTTTTTACCTATTGCAGTGCTGGAGACTAAGAAGATTATTGCATGGCCAGATGATAGTTATCTCACATTCCAACTAAGTGTAGTCATCATATAAATATTAATATTTGAGAGAAGAGGAGGGGGCACCAAGTAGGCTGTCCCTCTGTGCGTTAGCAGAAATCTCTGGGAAGATTGCTGAGTTGGCCAGATATTTTATTTTGGGGGAGGGGGAGATTGGATTTTGAACTTATAACTCCAGCTTTCAGATAATGATAAAAGGAGAGGTTTCTCAGAATGTTAGATCTGATTAATGGCATAGTTCCAGGACAGGGAAATACGTCTTAAAATATTTGGGGGATGGCTTGGTTAGATAAATTATGTACATTATCTTCTGGAATAAACTATATGTTTTCTTTTATTTATAATTCTCTAGTCTTGAGCCAAGCATATGGAATTTTTCTTGGATAAAGTATTTTCATCAAAACATCCTGAAATATAAGCATTAGAAAAAGCATGAAAATTTATGTAATAATAGTTTAAAAAGTTACATCTAAGCATGCAAGTGTGTGTGGTGTATGTGTCTGTCTATGAATATAGATATACTTGTTTGGTAAAATACACACACATAAATATGTATATAAATATGTATAAACATATATATTTTGTGTGTGTGTGTTAACAATGCTAGTAAAGTAGAACTTGGACCGATATGGAAATGTTTAGTGGTATAAAATATAATTTTTCTGGAAGTGGTCAGTGTGTTAGTACTTTTCTCTTGCAGGAGGCATGCAATACTGGGTGTCACCAGTGTCCAGACTTTCTGAATCCTGGCAACCACGCTCCCTGGATATTGAAATTGCCGCCTATGTGCTGCTCTCGCACTTTCTGCAGTTTCAGGTTTTGGAGGGAATTCCGATTATGAGATGGCTAAGCAGTCAAAGAAATAGCTTGGGAGGTTTTGCATCTACCCAGGTGAGACATGACGGATGATAGTTTTTTTTTTTTTTTTTGCCATCAATTTACAATAGATTTTGGGGGTACATCTTTCTCTCTCTGTAGGGACGTGAACTTCGTCTCAGTTCGAGGGCCATTCCCACTATCAGGTTGATGGCCTCTGTCCTAGCTCCTGACCTCTCATCCCCTTCTGCTCTAATAAACACTTATTTTTCAGTCAGGATTATTTTTGTTGTGATTTGTTAGTTCATTTGCTTTGATTATTTATATGCCACATTCAGAACAGACCATCTGGTAATTGCCTTTCATATTCTGAGTTACTTCACTTAGCATAAGCACTTCAAGTGTCATCCGTGTAGTCTCAAAGACTAGATTTCATCTTTTTTAGTAACTGAGTAGTATGCCTTTGAGTACACCTCACAATTTCATTATCCAGCCATCTGTTGATGGGTATTTAGGTTTCTGTGTCATAGCTGTTGTTGGGAATAATTTGCTGTAAACATAAGTATGCACAAACCTTGTGAATTAGTGTTTTAATATTTTTTGGCTAAATATATGGGGAATAGGTAGGGAGAGGTGATATTGGGTCTTATGGCATTTTCATTTTTATATTTTTAAGGAGTCTCTATTTTCCTTATGGACTGCACTGATTTACATTTCCACTCAGAGTGCATGAGAATTCTTTTTTTTGTCCTCTTTTATTTATGATAGCTGATACAGTGGGTGATCACTTCCAGTCAGCATGTACTTCCTGAGCCTCTCCTATATTTGCTCACTGTTCTTTCAGGAGGTTCCAAGAGGAACTAGGGAGAGTTCCATTCTCAAGAAAGATGGATGACTATATAGGGATTCCCAAATATTATGAATTTTATTCTTTGGAGACCTTGACATAAACCTTATACATATTTATAAATGCTTTTTGTTTCTCACCAGGACACTGTTGTGGCCTTGAAGGCCCTCTCTGAATTTGCAGGTCTGATGAACACAGACAAGACAGATATCCACATGTCTGTGACTGGGCCTAGCTCACCGAGGCCTGTAAAGTTTCTGATTGGCACCCATAATCGCTTTCTCCTCCAGACAGCAGAGGTATGGATAAAAGAGTGGTTATTTATAATCTTGTGTAGATGATTCCTTTTATTGTAATACTGATTTATTTTTATTCTGTTGACTTCAACAAAGACTTGTTCCCAGAGCTCTGTGGAGAGACAGTAGCATGGGTTGACTTTGAGTTGGTGAAGTGAGGAGGGAGTGGGAACTTGGGAAAGATTTGTAAAAGGAAAAAAAAAAACAAACCATGAACAGTGCTATACTGGGAGAGGAGTGGTGCTCCTGTATTAGGCTTCTTTATGCACTGTTGCAATTTATTTCTGAAACCAACACTGAAAGTAAGTACTTTTATCTCTATTGTGCACATGATAAATTCTCACTGAGAGATTAATTAGCTCAAGATCATGTTACTAGTAACAGGAGAGCTAAAATTTGAATGATGGTTTCAAAGACTGTTCTTTTCAGCTGCTTTGTATGCTGTCTAGCATTGATAAAGCCAGTATTAGGATTCTTACTTTAAAGTGGAGTAAAGAATCAACAAAAAAAATCCATGACAAAACAAAAATAAACAGACAACTACAGAACAGAGATATTCTTCAGGGACGAGGGAGGGACTGGGATTAAGGCAGGGACAGGAAGAGCACAAGGGATATGGTGATGGTGCATGGGTGAACTGGTGGTGGGAATTCTATGGGGACTATACGTAGGAAAGAAAACAAATATTGTAAGGAAAAAAAATATTTAAATTTTAAAAAATAATGTAAAAAAATGTTACATCTTAACTTTATCCCTTTGGTTAATTTTGTGGGAAGTTGAGGGTAATGGATGGAAATGATAACTTCAGGACTGGAGACTAAGGGAAGGGAAATGGCAAAGGAAATAAAAGGAATAAAGTTGTCAAGGTCCTTGATTTCTTGTTTTCTCAGGAAGACCTGAAGATAAGGCCTTCAGGATAAGGGAGGTTAAAGGAGGGAGATGACTTTTGTTTCATGTCTTCCATATTTCAGCCCTGCAGAGGGCAGTCCTGACAGTGGCACTAACATGCCCCCTTAAAGGGCAAAAGTGAGGGTGTGTGGAATGTGTGTACTTCCTCTGCTTCTCCTCTTTTACCTGGCCAACCCATAGCTTATTATATAGGAGGACATGTAAAGTTCTTAGAGCTTTATAAGCTCTAGGGCTTATAAACTTAGAGCTTGCTTATACAACTAATAAGGGAAAACACCGATTTCATAATCTACTTGGAAGAACCTAGATATAGAAAAGTAACTTATTCTTTTTTCCTTCCTTTGTCCAGCTTGCTGTGATACAACCAACTGCAGTTAATATTTCTGCAAATGGTTTTGGATTTGCAATTTGTCAGGTGTGTAATAATGGCTACTTTTGTTTAAGTTTGAATTTTTATAGTAATTACTTGGTTTGGGGCACTGCTTTCTTTCATTTAAATCACATATAAAATTCTTAAAGATTTATTTTTATCAATTTGGCAAGATAAGTAACTTAATAAAAAAGTATTAGAAGTGTTTTTTCCTAGCTAGTGAATAGCCAGCCATTATATGGACTGATAATTTTTCTTCACAATATTTCCTGAGTATTATTTACTTTTTAAAGTGAGGGTTAAAGTTCTCTAATATAATTCGTGAGACTTGTTGAGAACTCCTAATATTTTAAAAAATACAGTTCAGAAATTGTAATACTGGTAAGATCTTCTACTGCGACTTGGTAAATAAATACATTTTACTTACAACCTCTTAGTAGTCATCTAACACTAAAAATGTCAATATTATAAGTTATTGACTCAAAGGTAGAGACTGTGTACCTTTAATATTAAATCTTATATAGTAGTAAATAAAATAATGAAATTATGTGCCCTGGCATAGGGAGAAAATCCAAAGAAACCTATCTTTTATGGTACAATGGGGATTAGGATAAAATGTAAGTAGAATGAAAAATACTTGGTGGAATAGTTATACTAAATAATACATGAAAAATCATAGCAACTTTAACACCATCATATTAGAAACCCAAAATAATATGTGATAGGATGAAAAATGATTGTGTTTGTTTATAGAAAGCAAATTCTGAAAGATTTACTGTGGAAACAAAACATGACTATATTATAGAGAAAAGATACATTAAAAGAAATAGCATCACTCTTCTTGGGAAGAGAATGAGTATACTTGCTGAGTAGGGCATAATTTGAAAAGTTCAAATAATTGCAAGATAATTTTATGATGCTTAAGTCACAGTAAATGTTTTTAAAAGATCTGGGAAAAATGATCTCAGTTAGAAGTAATGGGATTCAATGAAATAGACAGTAAAAGAAAAGAGTAAATAATTTGTATGGATCTTTACTACTAGACACCATGTGAAAATTCTCACTCCCGAGTTGTTACAATACAAACAATAAATCCAAAATAAATACATGGGATATTTTTGGTACAATTGAATAAACATATATGCTTAAATCCATATTGATTAGACTTTATTCTAGAGAAACCTAATGAAGATAAATTACTAAAACAAGATTATTTTGACTTGAGATATGAAGAACATAGGATTAAATGTGGTAACTACTGGTCAGAATGTTTACTTGTTCTGTATATCAACATGCAGAAAACAAAAAGTAGGGACCAGTAGTCAATTTCATTAATTTTATAAGTCATTGTTTCTAAGCTTTTATAACAATATTGGTTAATTTGACTAGTAAAACTAACTTTTTTTAGGTTGAAGTTCACAAATATCATTAGGTTTATTCTGAAGGGCCTCGCTACCTAATACTTAGAATACATAATGATGGCAATTTATTATTGATGATTTATTGCTTATTTTATTATTTATGCTCATTTGTATACCTATTGCAGCTCAATGTTATTTATAATGTGAAAGATTCAGAGTCTTCTAGAAGACGAAGATCTATCCAAAATGAAGAAGGCTTTGATTTAGATGTTGCTGTAAATGATAATAAAGATGATGCCAATAAACTGAATTTGAATGTGTGTACAAGGTTGGTATCTGTGTTCCTCATTCTCCTTTTTCTCATTGTATAAAGTTTGATGATTTAGTTACATATAATTATCTAACTATATTAGTGGAGTTTGCTTTAACCAAGGTTTAAGTTATATATTACATTTTAGATCACAAACTAGAAATACTGCTAATTATATTGAAGCATTTCTCAATGTTTCCAAACTCACTTACATCATTTATAATAAACTAAAAACCTGTTGAATAAAACAAATTTAATAAAAATTTAGTAAGACTAGTAGTTTATAGAAACTTGAACCATCCATATTTAATACTCCAGAATTGATTGTGTCTTGCCATTTTTCTGCGAAATATTTATTTTAGGTTCATAGTTAACCTTTAGTGGTATGCTTTAAGTTAGAGCCTTTAAAGAGTGTACAAGTTCAAAAAATAAACTTTTGGACTAAAAAACCATTTAATGGGTATGAAGGGAAAGGGAAAGAGGATGGGTCGATTGGGATAGAGGGGACAATTGTATGGTGAAGGATAGAACTGGACTTTTTGTGGTGAATTAAATGTTGTGTTTACACATGTTTATTTTCAATAATGCATACTTGAAACTTACATAATGTTATAAAGCAATATTACTTCAATTAAATAAAAACCTCAGTTAAAAAAAGTTATATAAAGTTCAATAAAAAGGTAGTTTTTTAGAGAAAATGAAACTACTCCTGTAGATGGTTCTTAGCTTGGATAATTAGCCACTTACAATCTCTGGGGCTACTTATTAACGTGAGTCTTAAATTTGGTCTCTAGCTAGAGGATCTGAGGATCATGTTTAGCCGTAAGGGAAAGTGGTTCCACCTCAGACCTACTGATGTCACAGAATTCAGGTCTGTAAAGCTCCTTTTTCAGCTCTCTTGGTCATTCCAGTGCACACAGAGTTTGAGGGCAACTTTTGGAAAGCTCTTAAATAAAGAGAATTTACAGTTTCTTCCTTGTCTGCCTGCCTATTACCACTGCATTTATTGGTGTTAAGCTGGGAGTAACTGAAAAGATGCAGTAATATTGAGGACCTGTTGTCTGCTCTTTTGCAGTACCCTATGTATTCTGGCTGATCTTAGCATGTTGGGGTGGAAGTCACTGAAGTAGTACTGAGCTCCCAGATGTTATTCAGGTGTTGTCAGCATGGTCTTCCAGGCGGTCAATCTTCTTAGCAGTTACCTGAATCCAACCTCCTCCATTACTGTGACCATCTATTCGCTCTTTGGGCTGCCTTGTTCATGATTTTGGTATAAAATGTCACATGTGTTTATCCCATTCAATACCTCACTGGACATTTTGGACCAGTAGCAGGGGCATATCAGCGTCTCTGAAGTGGTTTCCTTTTCAGCTGATAAGAAAGTAGGACTCTCGTTATTATGTACTAAACTTGCAGCTGGACTGTGTTTTAGAATAACAACATAAGTTATTAATGTAAACAACAGCAACCTACATTTATCAAAACTTACATGCAAGCATTGTACCATAAAGCACTTTAATGTGCATCTCATTTGATCTTTACAATAACTCATTCAAATCATTGTTCTTACTATCTCTGCTTTTCTTATTCTTTCAATTAGTCAGTATTGGTTGAGTCTCTACTATATGCCAGATACAGATTCAGGTGCGGAAATACAATGGTGAGTCCAAAGACATAAGAACCTGTCTTCATGGAAGTTACTGTTTGGAGGGGGATACAGAAATTGACAAAAACAAATTCCCTAAGTAAATCTAAAATTCTAATTTTGAAAAGGGCAAAGAGCCATGAGGGAGATTTTACCTCTTAGGTGTTCAGGTGAAGAAATGTTTATACATGTAAGGATGTGTAAGGGATGTAGGTTTTCAATTTTTATTCCAATAGTAGGAATCAGGTGGCCAACAGACTTTGGTAGGTAGAGGGCATGTGCATACATACATACATATAAATGTGCTGTAGTTTCTTTATGGATATGTCTGTCTGTCTTTTTTTTTTTTTTTTGTGGGAGGATCTGGAGAAGGAAAGTATTTTCATGTGAAGGTACAAATTTTATAAAAAGGATTTAGAAAAATTTGATATGAAGTACAAATAACATTTTAAGTGAAATTAATTCAGTGGCACACTATGAAAGATAAACTAATTTGTGGACTGTAAACAACCAAAGAGAACAAACTGGAAAGCAGAGAAAAGATTTCTTGTGCTCCATGGAAAATATATTGGTTACTAGAGGGTATGGGAGAGGGAGGAGAAAATAGGGGAAGGAAAGAAATAACGGCATTGGCTTGTGGAGGGTGAGTGAAGAATGTGCACATATGGAGGTGTGAAAATGTACCCCCAAATTATACAGCTGTGTGACAAGTAGAAATTTGAGAAAAACAAAGATAACCCAGTATTTCAGGCAGTTTCTTCCCATCTATAAGATCCAAGACCTTTGTCACCTCAGACAAGGTCTTCTGAGTGACTTGGTAATTTAAGAAGCTCTGTTCCTGGCTGATAGAAAGACCAGGACAGTCAAGGCACTTTGGAGGATGTGCTGAAAGTCATGACATTTATCTGTTTTTCTTATCTGTAATTTTTGCTCAGAACTAAACACCTAGTTTTTATGTTCTTTCTAGCTTTCAGTAGCATCCATTCTGGCTGAGTGCATCTCCCAGCAGATGGTTTCAGTTGCTGAGGGCTGTTGAGCCAGCTGCAGTCAACGGTTGTACTGTGTGGCTTTTTAGTCAGTCATGTTTGGCGGGTATAGCTTCGCTGATCCAAAAAGCAAGATTTTATAACAGTCCTTGCCTTTGCCATCCGAAAGGACAACAGGAAATACCCTAATCCTTTCACATTGGTGACAAACTCCTTTCCATAACCATACTGGCTCTTTCTGCTCCGAGCGAAAAAGCTCTTGCCACCTATTCATTTTAAAAAATAGTTACTTTAAAGGAGACAAATTTTGCTGGTACCCAGATGTTTGATGCTGACAGCGTGTACCACAGGGTGAGAGAACCATGCAGTGTAATAAAACTTTCCAAGACTTGTAATGCTCTCAAGGTGGCCAAAGAAAACACGAAATGTGCTCCAAGTATGTGGGAGAACAAAGGGAAGGACTCTCCCTACTGGGCTTCTTTTTCTAAAACCAGATGAAGGGAAGGTTGCTAAAGACTTGGCCCAGTCTACTGCTAAGTGGTCAAGTGATGCCTCTTTCTGTTCCTGGTTTTTAGCTGCAGACTTTAGTACTGTCAATTTTTGAGAAAATGAAAAATGCGATTCAGTTTGAAATCACCACTGAAGCCCAGAATTGCCTGTTGAAAGGGAGTCTCGCTTGTGTTGCTGCATCTGCAAAGATAAGCCTGTTAAATTGCAAGCATTTCATACTGGCTGCAGTGAGCACAGTGCTATATCACTCCTTGTTAGGTTGAAAGTTCGAAGAATTTTTCATGTGTGAGAAAAAGTTTAGCTATATTTTAATTTTCTGTAGTGATTTTTATTTCAACTTAGTAAAGATTTGGAATAACACTGGCAGTTTCAATTTTATCTGACATTTGCCAATAGCTTTAGGTTCTTCCTAAAGGTTTTTCTTTCATCCCCTCTTTTTGATGTAGGTTTTTGGGCCCATCGAGGAGTGGCATGGCTCTTATGGAAGTGAACCTACTCAGTGGTTTTACTGTGCTGTCAGGTGCAATTCCTCTGAGTGAGACAGTGAAGAAAGTGGAACATGATCATGGAAAAGTCAATCTATATTTAGATTCTGTAAGTAGTAAACCAATAGTTTCATATAGGTAAGCACTGACAAGGCTGTCATTTACTGCGTCAATCTTTATGCTTATTTTAAGTCATTTCAGTTTTTTGTGTCCTTGAATGATTTTATTTATTTTAAATAAAACAAGATAATGTTTATATTGTCTTCCCTTTTGTTTTTTTTTTTAAATTTTATTTTGTATTGAAGTGCCTTTGGTTTACATCATTGTTACTACTTTGGGAATATAGGATCTCCCTTCAGGTGCAGTCACCATAATGCACCCACCATCAAAGCACCCGTAGTCTTCTATCATAGTCCTTTGTGCCCTCTTCCTACCCTGTTCTTACTCAGTCCCTTCCTCTCTGGGTGCCTCACCTCTGTGGTCGGTTTTTGAAGATTGGTTTTGAAGTTTGTCTTTCTCTACCCTTTGTTTTGTTTCTCTATATTTCACACATAAATGATACCATCCGGTATTTATCTTTCTCCTTCTAACTTATTATTTTTTTAAAAGATTTATTTATTTACACATACAACTGGGGTACAAGCCAGAGGTGCGGGGGTGGGGGAGGTGAGAGGATTCACCAGACATAGAGCGGGGAGCAGAACAGGCAGATTGATTGAAATACACTGCTGAGGGGAGCAGCGGGTGAAGCAGGAGAGGTCTGCTGCACCATGTGGGTCCCCTCCCTGGCCGGAGATTAAACTCTGTGTTGCAGTGGCTGCAGATGGTTCATGGTGCAGTGCTTAACCCCTTGCACCACCAGGGAGGCCCTCCTTCTAACTTATTTTTCTTAGATTAATCCCTTTCAGCTCCATCTATATTGCTGTAAATGACATGAGTTTATCTTTTTTGATCACTGAATAGTATTCCATTGCGTGTATATACCATGTTTCCTTGAACCACTCATCTGTTTTTGGACACTTAGGTGGTTTCCATAGCTTGGCTATTGTAAATAGGGCTGCAATAAACATAGCAGTGCAAGTTTCTTTTCGAATTAGTAATTTTGTGTTCTTTGGATAGATATCTAGGGATAGAATTGCTGGGTCATATGGCAGATCCACTTTTAATCTTCTAATAAACCTTTATACTCTTTATAGGGGCTTGACCATCTATATTTCCACCAACAGTGTAAGATGGTTCCTGTTTTCCCATACCCTGTCCAGTACTTTTTGTTTCTAATCTTTCTGTATGGGCCATTCTCACAGGTGTGAAGTAGTATCTCATTGTGCTTTTAATTTGCATTTCCCTAATGATAAGTGATGATGAACATTTTTTTATATGCCTTATTGGCCATGTATATGTCTTCTTTGGAGATGTGCCTATTTTGCTCTTTTGCCCAGTTTTTGATTGAGCTATTTATTTTCTTTTTGTTGAGTTGTATGAGTTCTTTTAGATCTTTGGTCAGATATATTGTATGCAAATATTTTCTCCTGTTTCTCAAATGATTTGGCAGACATATAAAAAGTCATCATTATGAAATTAGTTTAAAGAGAATTTCTATTAATGATGATGTCATACCATCATTTCAAAAGTTCAGTATTTCAGTTTGATAACTCCTATGCTTCAGGGAATTGCTAAACATGTTTGCTTAAATACTGAAGACAAAAGCTTTAATTATGTGTCTTAAAATGCCTTCATGGAGCTTTTAATAAATCCCTAAAGGGTTAATATTCCTTCATTGAAAGGTACTTGAGTCATAGAAGAATATTCTGAGGTTTGATCATTACAGATAATTATTATATAGCTTTCTTATACTCCTCCTATTGCTCTGTGAAAATTACTGATCCAAAAATAATGCACATAAAATATGTGAGAGGTAAGTGAAGAATTCAACTCTTTTTGTTATCTCTCAAAAGTGCTGGCATATAGGTTTATTTTTCTAACATCTCTGTGAAACTCATAGGTTCAATCAACACTGAGTTCTAAATGTTCTTAGGATTTCACGTTATGTTGGGGAAATATGTATGTTTCTTATTCTGTTTTTCCAAGTACGAATCAGAAACATATTATATCTACTTTCAAAAAACTAGTTCCTAAGTGCTTTCATTTGTTTGAGGACTGCTTTGGTAAAATCCTGCCAAAATTAATCCAGAGTCTCAATTCTTTTGCTGTTCAGGAATTTTCATATATTTAATACTTTTTGAAAGCTAGGACTTAATTTGAATCTTGAAAAAAAAGTTTTTTATTTACTAATAAATTGTTTTGCAGTTTGGAATTCATCCTGTAGCTGTGATGTTCTTGGTAATGGTCATCTTAATTTGAGTGACTCAAATATGTTCTGACTGATTAGTTTTACTTTTCATTTATTACTATTGACAAATAATACAGTGTTTGAGGAATTTATCAATTTTAGAGTCCTAAAGCACTCTTGTTTGCCATATTGTCACACTCTGCCCCTCCTGAGGCAAGAAGGGCTGCCTGTTGTACCCCACACTGGTAGGTTGATTGTGGGGTACACTCCCTGCCTTGGGGCTCCTTCACTTACTGCCTAGGTGGTTTTTCTGGGTGAGAGCAATTCTCTGGAGAAGGGGGCTCCTGTGAACATTAGTAGCAGCTTGGCTGGGGTTTCTGCCTGAGATGGTGTGAGAGGAGGGAACGGCATCTGTGTGCAGCCCCAGGGCCCCAGGGCATGCACCTTTATGCTTGCTGCTCACTGAACCTCTCCAGTTCTCAGCATCTCAGTAAAATGGACACAAGAACAATACTCTGTTGTTAGAGTTGTTTTGCATGTTAAATGAGATAATTTATACAAAGTACTTACCATAGTTACAGTTTCATAGATTCCTAAATTTTCCTTTTTCTTCAGACTGTTTAAGAAAAAGAAATGCTTTATCATAAACACATATTCTACCGCCTCCTAATGAATTTTTTGTATTTTTCAAGGTAAATGAAACCCAGTTTTGCGTTGATATTCCTGCTGTGAGAAACTTTAAAGTTTCAAATACACAAGATGCTTTAGTGTCCATTGTGGATTACTATGAACCAAGTAAGTGTTTTCTGGAGTTCCTAATACTTTAGAAGTTAGGCCAGACCATTCTTTCATCATTCATGTGGCACTTATTAAGGTTTCTGGAGGGAATGTGCTATTTGTGTATTGTTGGGAGAGTGTAGGAAGTGGGGTGCAGGAAGTAAATTATAGTAGTAAATATTTATTTATTTTGAAAATTAATTTATTATCTTATATTGCTGTTAATTTTGGACAGTATTTGACTTCTCCTCTTACGTGTAGTCCCCAAAGTTCCCCTACTGCCATGGCACCTATGATCCATCACCATGGACCCTTGTGCTTTTACCTCCTCTTTTGACTCATCGCCTTCCCCTACCCCTGCTGTATGCCTCCATCTGTGGTCAACATGCAAGTTTTATCTTTTTCATCACCCTTTATTCGATTTTTCTGCATATAAGTGAAACCATCTATTATTTTTTTTTAAAGATTTTTATTTTATTTATCATACAAGCACTGGGGTACAGGCCAGAGGCGTGGGGGGTGAGAGGATTCACCACAGAGAGCTGGGAGCAGAACAGGCAGATCAATGGAAGTACACTGCTGAGGTGAGCAGTGGGCACAGCAGGAGAGGTCTGCCGCACCATGTGGGCCCCCTCCCTGGCTGGCAGCAGGGATCGAACTCATGCTGCAGTGGCTGCGGCTTGCTTCATAGTGCGCCGCCCAACCCACTGCGCCACCAGGGAGGCCCCGAAACCATCTATTAAAGTGAAGACAATTGATAACTTACAAAGACCGCATAGTGGCACTTAGCAAATACTAAAAAGTGATGTTTTTGCTCAATAACACTTTAGGTTCTTAACTCCCAATTACAACATTTACAAAGAAAATATGGCAGAGGGACCACTTATGTTCAGTTTCCAAGGTTTGCTTCTCTGCCCCCATTCCATCTGATTTCTGCTTTGAAATAGGAGTTCTTTAGGAGAGGCTATGAATGCCATCCACATGGGTTAGCTGTATCTTCACTGAGGGAGTCTGTTGCTTGGCTAAAATTTATATATCAGAATGGTTATTTTTTTAATGTTTTAAGGAAAATATGTCTGCTTGGAAAATAACTTGAGCTACTTTGAGTTTACTGGTAACTTCCTTATATGATGTTAGAAATCTAGGATGTAAAGTAGAGATCCCCAAGTGGATTAGGACTAATCTACATTCACTAGAGAGTGCTTCTTTGCAATGTGTGATGTCCAGGTGAACATTTCTTTTTTTTTTTTAAAGATTATTATGCATACAAGAACTGGGGTACAGGCCAGAGGTGTGGGCAATGAGAGGATCCACCAGAGACAGAGTGGGGAGCAGAACAGGCAGATTGACTGAAATATACTGCTGAGGGGAGCAGCTGGCAAGGCAGAAGAGGTCTGCTGCACCATGTGGGTCACCTCCCCAGCTGGTGGCAGGGACCCAACTGGTGCTGCAGTGGCTGTGGTTTGCTTTATAGTGCGTTGCTTGACCCATTGTGCCACCAGGGAGACCCCAGGTGAACATTCTAACTGGAACAAGTCTTATCCTGAGTAAGCACGCCCTAGAGCTCAGAATCATCAGAACACATGAGAATTATCAAATTTTCATGTGTTGTTGCAGATAATTACACTTTAAAATGAGTTTGTTCACATTGTTGGTAGTGTTTGGTAGCGCATTCACTTAAGACAAGCCAGCTCCTCCTCTCTTCTGCTGCTGGGAACGTTCGCCCTGGTTGAAAACATACACTGGGGAGATTCAATGATAGTACCCTGTTACCCTACCTTGTTTTTTAATCAAATTGCACAGTTATTCAATAGACGAGTCTTATGTGTGTGGAGACCATTTTAAACATTTAAGAAAGAAAAATAACAACATGGGAAAGATCAGAATAATAAAATGTAACCAATCCATTTTTGAAAATCCTAAATTTAAAATCTTACTTATAACATTAATTGATAAAATGTAATGAAGAAATATGGAAGTAGAATAAAAAAGTGGTAAATATAAAAAAACCATTTGTTTTGTGGTAAGTTACTCTAATGTTGTAGGTGCTTTAAAAAATAGAACTTAAAAAAATTAGCTTGTACTATAAAATTTACCTAAGTTGAATAATTTTTAGCAGCTATGTGCTCAACATTTTAAAGCTGTATGAAGGTTTCTCAAAACACTGAAAATGGATCTTCCCGTATGATCTAGTGATTCCACTCCTAGGAATCTACCCAAAGGAGTCAAAGGAAAACTGCACTCCTGTGTTTACTGCAGCACTGTTTACAATAACCAAGATAGGGAAACAACCTAGATATTCCAAAACAGATGACTGGATCAAGGTGTTGTGTACATACACGATGGCCTACTGCTCAGCCTTGAAAAAGATACACTCATGCCACTTACAGCAACATGAATGGAGCTAAATGAACTAAGTCAGAAGGAAAAAAAATAGTGAATGGTTTCACTCATATGTGGAATATAGAGAAAATGAACAAAGGGTCAGAAAAAAAAAAAAGGACAAAACTTGCAAGCTGACCATAGAGCTCAGGCATACAGCAGGGGATAGGGAGTTGTCAAAACAGGAGAGGGAAGAGCACAAAGAACTATGGTTGGGGGAGAACTATGGGATTTACACCTGAGGGGTGAAATCAAATACTGTCTACAAATGAACAGTGATATAAGAAAATAAACAAAATGGTGAAATAAGGTATTGCATGGCAAACTTCTCTCCATACTTTTGTATTGTAAAATAAAGCCACAACAGTGTTTCAGTATTGCTAATGATTATAGCTTTATTTGAATGCATAGAAAATGTCACCATAAAATTAACTCTGGAGAAGGTTAAACATTCCTCACTCTGAAACCTTTCCTGTTCCAGCGAGAAATGAACGCTGTGTCTGTGACTGGGATGCAGAGGCAGCTGCAGGCTGTTTTCTCTCTCACAGTCTCGCCAACTGTGGGCTCAAGTGTTATTTCTCTCTTGGATTTGATTAGTCTTGTGGCCCCCTTGTGAGCATTTCGGTTTCTTATAGAGAAAAATGCAGGCATGTGAAAAAGGACAACTTAGAAATGCTCTTAAGTTTTGGCAAAATGAATGTTTCTAAACAAGGTTGATGTGTAAACCCATGTCTGCCTTTCTGAACAGGGAGACAAGCAGTGAGAAGTTACAACTCCAATGCGAAGCTGTCTTCCTGTGATCTCTGTGGAGATGCTCATGACTGCGGTCTTTGCGACAACACAGCTTCAGCCTCCTGCTGCCATTTTTCAGCTATTTTCATTTTTGGTTTTATGCTTCTGTTCTCTTTGCTACATGGGCTGTGATTTATTTTTTAAGGACTCTGTAACACATTTCCAGAAGTCGCTTGTAATTGTCTTGTTTTCATAATCAAATATTGTATCTATTTTGAAAAATTTTTCTTTTTCTTTTTATGGGATTGAAGGACGGTGGACGATAGGTGCCTGCAGCTGCAGCTATGTAGATTTCTTCATCTGATTTCTGTGTGGGACAAAAATCAGAATTACTGTAGTTGTATTTCTTACTTCATGCTCAAAATGTTTTAGGATTTTGGGGGAAGTGTTTTTTTTTCCTTCAGAATAAATATGTTATTTTAGGTTATCCTCTTTATTTTCTAGAAGAAATGAGCCAAGTCTCTTAAACATTATTATATCTCAGTGTTTTAGTATTCAAGATGGATCTCCTGGGAACCAAGAGAAAATAACCAGAGAGGAACTATGTTCTGTTTCCTTCACATCCACTTTAACCCCACTGTCCCCTGGAGCCCACCCTAGAGATTTGTGTACCCTTCTTGACTGGATATTACTTCTTTCTTTCAGAATGTAGGTGGACATTTTTTTTTAAAGTAAAATGGTGTTTTTTTCAACTCCAAATATAACCACATACCCTAGCATTTCCCTTCTCATTTTCTTCTGGAGAGAAAGATTTTATTTTGCTGTGCTTTGTGTGGTGCAGAGACCAAGGAGTAGACTTAAAATTGCCTGAGGGGATGTTGGGTGCTGCTGTCCTCACTTCTTCAGCTGTACACATTGGCTCTGTTGCAGGGGTGAGAGCGGGAGAACAGTTATATGACTAGAATAGATAATCTTAGGCCAGGAGACAGTTTGTTAATAATGGGGACAGTAAGCCAGGGCTACCACAGAGTTCTACATAAGATGTGGCAGACTGAACTCTCTATGTCTGGGGTTTGACAGGGATCAGAGTCTTGACATGAGTGCCCAGCTCAAGTATTATAGGGCATCACCCAAGATTCTGCTAGTGGCCTCTACCTTCATGTCTCTGAGCATCAGACTGCCAGCTCCTGGTAAGCAATGCAATGCTTGCTGTCAGTCTGTCTGAAGATTCCTGAATTTTGAATGTCTGGATCATTGTTTACCCTGTGTCCTATAGGATAATATCTGCCTGGATGAAAAATTTTAAGGACAAATTCTTCCCTCCCCTTGCTTCCTTTTTTCCCTTTTAAATATATTAAAATACTTCATATATATGTATACACACAATTAAATATACACGTACCCAATCTTAAATCTTATAAATGGTTTCATTTTGTTTCTTAACTCTGTGGTTTATTTATCAAGCAGAAAGGAAAGAACTAATTCACATGGACTCCAAAACATATGTTACAGTATTTTCAACTGTTTAAAGTAAATACATCAAAAATAAAGTATATAAATATAGCTTTTAAAGTTAATTTTTAAAGGAATGTTTTTATTTTAGTGACTTTTAACAAATTACAATGGAGTAGCTGTCCATATATGTATATTTTGGATACCTAGATAGAAATGATCAACGTTCATTATTTTAAAATTTGAAACCTATTTGTAGAAAATAGATCCTCAGAGAGAAAAATCAGTTAAATATCAAATAAATAATTTTATTGTATTTATTTTTGAGTGGGAAAAAGTTTTTAGCTTTGTTACATTGTGAAACAATCTGATCCAAAAAAGAGACTTGCTATGTTGGATCTTCCTGTGTGATGTTTTCACTGTAGAGATGAAATTATTTTACAGTGAAGTTGGTGGCGAGGGTGTTGGTAAAGATACCTCCCTCCCCGGTCCAGGGAACTTTATAATGAACCATCAGTCCCTGAAAGTCTTTAGTAAGTCATCTTGTGTAGTATATTTGGAAACACTAGAATAGGCAGATTGTTGGAAAACGGGTTGTATATTTTTTAGATCATCTTTCCTCATTTAAAAAGTAGAACTCTAATACCTTCTTGTGAAATACTTAAGATTTTAGGTTTTAAAGTTACCCTGTGAATCATAACAGTTTTTTTAAAATTATAAATTTAGTGAAATTGAGGGAGAGGAGGATGAGGAAGAAGAGAAAGTGTTACTTAAAACTGTTTTATGGTGCATGGGCTTTGGGCAGACTTTCTTTCTCCTTTATATTTCTCTTGGAGAAAGTACTCTGCTACAAACAGAGGATTTGGATTAAAAGTGTTAGGATGTCTCAGCATAAGGAGAAAAGGGCATATTGTTAGTAGTAATTAACAATATAGGCTATTCTCTTCACATGACCTGAGTCATCTTTAAAAAAACTCATTTTACCTTTATGGGTACTTACGCTGACACTCTTCTATTTGGAATACTTACAGTTTCATTTAGCGATATCAACTAATATATTTTCCACAGATGGGGAGACTTGTTAAGATACTAACATATCTGACTTTCATTTTTGACTGGCCATGGTTCCAGAGATTGAAAGTGGGAACAACTAGTAGCCAAATAATTCAAGGACAGACATAACATTGATTAATATATTTAGTTTCATTATCTTACTACCTGCAGTAATAGTTCTAAGAAAGAAATGAAAGCCTATTAAAGTATGTCCAGTCAATGAAATGCTTCCATTTATTGTATTGTTCTATTATACTTTGTTTTTCAAAATATTCTAATAATAGTGGTTTTGGTTTGGTATTTTGGTTATATTATAACCTGATGAATGTTGTGCTAATATAGAACCAGATATGCATCTATTACTTAATAATTTGTTACTTACAAATGCAATGTTGTGGGAATTTTTCAGAAATGCAGATGTTTTTGAACTTGTGGCTCCCAATCTTTGGAAGTTGGATATTTTAAAATTACATTTAGTCCTAAATTCCATTTGTTTAATATAGTTATAGCTTGGCAATATGATACCAGTTACTTTTATTTGGACAAAATTCAATAATTTCATTCTGGCTGTCCCATGGCATTAAAAATATTGAAACTGTGTTTTTTCTTTGTAATTTTTTAAAGGAGCCATTTTATTAACCTGCTGGCATATTTGGAATTCTTTGTAAACAGCCTTACTTGTTCTAATTTGCGTTTTTGAAGTTTAATGTTGATTACTATAAAAATATATTGTAAATACCTTCTTGACAAGTTCTCTTAACATAAAGAGAGTGCTTATTTTGAGTTTGCCAAGTGGCTACGAGGAGTCCAGATGCCATTATAGAGTGTGGGGTACATAATTTTCTTTCATATTGTAAATTTGAGAGACAGTAAGTGGACTCAGGATAAGCTTCAGAACCTACTTTACTCTCAGTAGAGATCTCTGTTAGAAGAGTATATTCCTTATTTTTCTTTGGCACAGCACTTTTAAGAACTTGAGAGTTTTCCATCACCTATTCACTATTATTTATGTTAATTTTAAAATATTTTGAGTTGCACAGGGAATTATTTGAGGTGCAGTTTTCATCATTATTTTGAATAGAGGACTGTTTCCTACTTCAGGAAACTAAGCAACAAATATATTTTCAATTAAATATTTATTAGTGAGAGTAGACTTGTTTCAAAAGTATTTCTAGCCAGTAAGTTGTGTTTTCATGTGCCTTATCAAAATACAGTGCCACTTGTTATCATTCCATAAAATATTGTCACTTTCATTTCAATTATTGTAACATAGGGAAGTATTTCGTAGATGATTTCTGAGTTTCTTCATAGGACCCTTGTACATTGGTGTATGTGTATCTTTGTAATAAGGATAAGATTGATATACGTTATTGCTACATATTTGAAAATAATTCTATCTCTTGTTATCATGAGACCACTATTTCAGACTCTTCTGCCCAGTGTATTGAGTCAGTAGTAGAGGTATTTCCATGTTCCATTTATTCATTTTTAAGGTTTAGTTTTGATTGCATCAGTAGAATATGACTTTACTTTGGTCCTTCAAGCCTTTATGCCTTGGGTTTTAGTAAGGTGCAGCTGATGTGGTAGAGTCAATCTTTTGTACATAGGAAAATTTATAAAACATTTTATACTTAAATCTATTTGAAGAAGTTGTATTGCATATGAAAAGAATACTGTTGAATTAAAGCATTATTTTCTGAAACTAAAGCTTTATATATCAATCAAGGTGATCCTGAAAGTTTAAATTTTAAATGTTATGTTACGTTTTGTAATTATACTCTATCATACATGAAAACGGAAATCATGGTTTATCAATAAAAATTAGAATTCCTTTCTTTACTAGTGTTTTTATTTTAGCTTGAGGCATGTGCATAACATTTCTTGTATACCTAAACCTGTTTAACTACAAGAAATGGGATGTCTGAGGGTAGGCTGGAGAAGGCATTATTGTATTTCAAGAGTTTGACATGAATGAGATTAAGTGACTTGACCAGCACTCTCTCTCATGTTTCTCCTCATTCTGTGTCTTAGGTGTTGGAATGTGTGCAAGTGGAGAGGTGAGTAATATATACAAATAAAAAAGGTGTAGTGAGGGCACACTCACCTTCTGGAAATTATTCAGAAATACAAAGTGCATTGTTTGTGTACACACAGGAAAATGCAGGCAAGCATTTTTGCATTCACAGTGTAGCACTCAGCCACCAAGTGTTTTTTTTTTTTTTAATCAGTCATGAATTTTCTACACGTCTGTGAAATGCTAAAGATAGTATATAGATTTCAGTTGAGGATTATTTGACTTTGGGGACATATGAGAATGTCTGGAGACAGTTTTCAGTGTCATAACTGGAGATGGTGGTACTGGTATCTATTATGTAGAGGCCAGTGTTGTTGATAAATATCCTTCAATAAATAGGACAGCCCAACACAACCAAGAATTATTTGGACCAAAATACCAATCGTACTGAGGTTGAGAAGCCCTCTAGCTAAGTGACTCAGGCACTTGTAGATCACCTAGTAATGTCAATTAATACCATCCTTATACAATAATAGGATCATTCAAATGAACAGAAATTTTTGTTGAAGTAACATCAAGTAATACCTCAGTTTCAGGTGTGCACTATAGAACACTGGCATATATATGCAATATTAATTTACTGCTAAATGTGGACAGATATTTATCTCAACACTAGGAAACAGGTTAGAGGTGGTTAACTATTTTTAAAAAATGTCTATAGTAATTTTCACACTTGACTGATCATTAGATTCCACTGTACAACTTGGTTTAAATGGGAATTCTGTGGTGACTCACCTGAAGGTGGGAAATTCTATACTGACAAAACACTGGCAAGGATGTGGAATAATACTTAAATTAAAAAAACCCCAAACTCTTGGCTTTGCCTCTATGTAGGGTAAATGAAGTTATTAGGTTTTTCCACCCTTCCACCATTAACATCAATGATGGACATCTGTGGTCCTACATGCATGCCTGATGGCGGGCACCTGAAGTAGGGTGTGGGCATGTGTAGGTGGGTGCGCTTGGGCTGAGACATGGAGTATATAAGGGCATCACAGGGTGCCATGAGAAGCAGGAGCAGAAGGAGAGCAGAGGCAGAAGAAGCATAAGCAGTAGCAGCCCAGAATGTGAAGATTTGTCAGGGGCTAGGATGCCTGCCAGCTTCCTGAACCCCCCAGGCCTCCTGCCTGCCATGTACCAGGTCACTTATGATCCAGAAAGATTAATAAAAGCCTGAAAAAGCTACCAAAGGCTCCAGGTCTTCTCCTTTGCCCGTCTGCTGGAATCATGGCAAAACTGCCTCTTGCCTTCCTGACCCTACACTCTAGAAGTCTTAGTTCAGCAGGTGTAGGATTATCTTCTAAATCTCATTGTGAAGCTTCCAGGAAATGACTGGAATATGTAATGGTATTCATGCCTTTGTGGATTTTCAATGAGTGTGGGTATGACTGTGACCAGACTTGCTTGTAGCCAGCAGACTATGGCATAGGAGACAAGATACATAAGACCACAGCACCCCTCTTGCTGCATTCTTTCTTTTCTGTCTTTGAAGCTGCAAGCTGCCATGATGCGGGCTGCCCATGTTGAGAGGTCCATGAAGCAAGGCACTGAGAATAGTTTTTGGGATGAAGGGCAGCCTCTAGTTGACAACCTACAAGACTCTGAAATACCTTAGAGCCGTAAGGACCCAAGTCCTACCCACAAAAGTGGATCCTTTTCTAATTGAGCCCAGTAGTGCTCCCAGGCCCAGCTGATGCCCTCATTATAGTTACATGAGGCCCTAAATAGAAAACCCAGATAAGTACTCATGATGCACAGAACCTGGAGATCGTAAATGATGTGTTGTTTGAAACCAAGTTTGTGTTATTTGTTACATGGAAAAAGAAAATAAAAAAGTGAATTCTGTTATATGCATTTTTTTTTCTAACTGGTACAGCTAGTGTTGCCATCTTTTCTGTAGTTTTGTGGCCTGAAAGCACTTGAACATCATCCCTGGTGACTAGTATGCCTTCTGCTGCTACTACCATGTCCGTCACTGGGCCAGAGAGGAGCTGTGCTCTCAGAGAGAGCTCACCTCTCCAAAGCTACACTGATTTCCACACTGAAGGGGAGAGATTTTCTGTCCCTGACTCCAGTAATGGTACATACATTTCATCTCTTGTGTAGAGTTGAACCGTAGGCCTCAGTGCCCACAGAGAGTTCTGTGGAAACTTCCTTCAGTTTCTGCTTGCCATCTCTTATTTCATTTCTTCAAAATACCAAAGCAAATCAGGATTAAGACAAAATCCAAAAAAAAAAAAAAAAAAGACAAAATCCAAAAGCAAATTAACAAATTAGCCCTTCCTGACAGTAGTTTCATAAGATATTCATCTGTCAATGCTATGGTTAACAGTGTGGGCTCTGGTGCAAGGTTGGCCTGAGTTTGAATCATGTCCCTGCCTCTAAAAGGTGAGAGCCTTTTCCTTTGTTTATATATATGGTGGAATTTTCCTAAATGTTCTTAGATTCTCTTAATTCCTCCCACCTTGAAGAAGATAGAATGCCTTTTGCATTATCGACAAGAGTCAACTGGCAACAGAGGCTGCATCTCCTGCTTCTCTGATGTCCTCTTTGGTTGCTAGCCCTAGTGCTGCCTGGGATGGGTAAAGAAATCTGGCCAGCAGTGGTTTTCAAGGGGCAGTTTCACCTTCTCTTGTCAGGTTACGTTTTCCCACCTAACTTTTATCAGGAATATATTGAATATTTGGTTCCTCCTTCTGCTGAACTTTTTATACCAGGTGAGGATGAAGAATTTATTGCATTCCCACAAAGATGTTGGCTACCTCTATAAAGAATGTGATCTGGGTAGGTTTTACAATATCTGGAATAGAGTAGCTTTCTATAAAGTAGATGTTTAATAAATTATGGTGTGGCTACATTTATCCCCTAATTTTTGTAAATTCGAGTTACATTTTTTGCTTTTACAGGAGGACTATGTTACTACAGTAGGTACTTAAATGATACGGCCTCATTAAACTGTTTCACTAGACTCAGGTGTGCACACTTGCACACCCACCCACCCATATTTCTGGTGTCCATAATCAGCCACACTTGCCCCATGCCCACACTGGCAAGAACCTTCTGCATTAACATGATGAAGGCCGCAGGGGATAGTCATAGAGGATAGTGGCATAAAAAGTCTGATTAATTCATTTACCCTACACACAGACATACATTATTGTTGGTATTTTGGAAGTGTAGGATCTACCCGCTCACTTCTCAGTTTGGGGATGTTTTGATTGACCAGAAATCTGCCATAGGAATTTAACCTTTGTTTATAATAAATAGCCTTTCCTAAAAGTGGTTTTGTTACTTAATTCATTTCACTTAAGTACCAGTTTCGAAGAATCTACCAGTAACGTTAAGTGAGGACTTACTGTATCTGTTTTCTCTAATCGAAAGAAATTGAAAGGGGATGCTTGCTTTTACGACAGGGTGTGAAAGGAAAAAAAAAAAAACAAAAAACAAAACGCTCAGCGTGGAATTTGCAGCAGCCGTAAAGGTGGCTGAGTGCCGAATGGCTGCAGGAGTGATGCGCCAGTCCTTTCCTGGAAACTGCTCTGGGCCTCTCAGCACTGGGCAGTCAAAGCTTTGAATTGTGTCTGTGAGCATCTTGTTTCTTGAATTATTTGTCTGTCCACTAATGAGATGTAGCTTAAGGGGTCAAACGAGTTAGAAGAGCTGTAGACCTAAAAGTGAACTCCAGACCTGAACGTGAAACACGTGAGATTTTTGCTACCTCTGGACTGAGGGTGCTGCAATGGCTGCAAAAAAGTTTAATTTTCATTTTGAAAGGGCAGGTAGGATCAGGGCAGCCTTGCAGGATGTTTTGAAAGCCTACAAAGCAACAGCAACAAAAAACGCTTGAGGCTAAGCAGTCAGCACCATCCTGTTTCAAACCTTCCCCATGAGACTCCTTGAGACTGTAGGGTAAATGCCTAAGTGAGCATGCGCAAGTGGGTGCGCCTGAGTTAAGACACCGGTGTATATAAGGGCGGAGGGCGGAGTCTCGAGAGCACCAGTAGAAGGAGAGAAAAAGGCGGAAGAAGCAGCAGAGACTAGAGGCTGGAGAGCCTAGACAGTGAAGATGCACCCAGGGCGAGGAGGCCCGCCAGCCTCCTGGTCCCCGGGGTCCCCTGCCTGCCATGTACCTGGTAGCCTCTGATGTAAATATCAATAAAAGCCTGAAAAATCCACCTACGGCTCCAGGACTTCTTGAACTGTCTGCCTGGAATAATTGAGAACTGGCTCCGTGTCTTCCTGACACCACAGACTCAGATGACAACGAACTTCAACCTCAAGGCAAGCAGAGCAGCAGACCTCTGTGACCTGCCTGCCCTCATCCTGCCTGCCCAGACAACAATGAAATGTTACTAGGCGGCCATCTTCCTCTCTCCTACATTGCCCTCTTGTGCCTCCCACCAGCCCAGCATCTAATGATTCAACCTTAACACGCCATCATCACCCTTTCGGCCTTCCCGTGTGCTTGCCGTCTGCCCAGCTCTGGTAAGTGGAACTGCACTGTACTTTATGCTATTGCTGCTTTATGCAAGCTGTGAATTTATCGCGTTCCTACGTTAGGTTACTGTTAGTTTAGAATTTGGTGTTATATGGTAAGATTTGGTAATTTGGTGATTACTTTTTTACTTCATGCATTTCACTTTACAAACGGTTTTGTAGGAAGCTACTTTCAGCAGTTATGAGGTTGTGAGCACCTCAGGCAGCGAGCGGCTGGTCAAACTGGTCTGTATGTGTCAGTGGGTTTAGGCTCAGTGATGCATACATGTACCTGTGTGTGAGTGGGAAGGGAGTTGCCTTTGCCAACTGACTTGTTGCCTCAGGGAGATCCTTGCTCTGACATTATCTCTAAGGCTTAAAAGGACCGGAGGTGGTGTTTGGTTTAGGGACTGATAGATTCTCTTCTCTCTGCTACTGCCTGGGTTATCATTTCTGCTAAGTGATTAACAATTAGGACTTGGAAAAAAGTTTAAGTAACAATTTATTTAGGGTCACCATTATAATTGCAAATTATAGAGATTCAGAGATGATAGTATTTTGCTCCTTGGTATAGTTACATTGTCTCATCAAGCTCTACAAGAACATCCTGATATTTGCAGCATCCTCACAACTTCGTTTCCTAAGCTAGTGAGAGTGTGGGCAGATTCTCTTGGCTTTCTCTAGGTCAGCTTCCTTTTCCTACGTCTTTCATATCTGTTCTCCCTTCTGAAGTCCCACCTTTTCCACTTTTTCTACCAACTGCTTCCTCTCAGAAATCAGTAAATACTAAGTCTTCCTTTTTACCTTCTATTTTCTGTTTGTCTCATATGAGTTGTGAGTTAAAGCTTTCTTCTGCCTCTTCAGGGCTAGGTCACGTCCCTGAGGTGGAGGAGTGATGAAAGAACTTTGGATGATTCTCCACTGTCACTGGTAGCTGGCTTTTATTCTCTTTTATGTTATCCCAATTATCTAAAAGATCAGACAGCTGCATGAGCCAGAATACATGAAAAAGACTTGATGGTTAAAGTGTGAGTCAGTGACAGGGGAACAAATGCTTCCAGTTTCTCAACAAGAGAGGTATTCTAGGACAGCCGGCTATATTCCAGGGTATTATGCCCACTTACTAATGTCACAATTTAAGAAGGTAGTCCAACTGGGGTCCATGTGGAGCTGGGGGGCCATAATAGTGTTAGGATGAAGATCAAAGGATGTAGAGCTGCTCCACTGGTGAACGAAAAAAATGTGAACTCTGATGCTTTCATTCAAATATCTGAAAAGCTTTCATGTGGAAAATTGTTACCAGTGGGTCAATTTGGCTCAACATTGGGAAGAATCAAATAGAACTTCTCTATCTCAGTAGCTGGTGACTCCATGGTTCCCAGAATTGGCAGAGTCTAACGATCATTAGTGGCTTAAATTTTTTATCTTATCATTACTTTTTTTGCATTGAGTGTTGAAAAAGATAAAAATTAAGTTGTTTTCTTGTTTAGCTTATGTGTGAATTAAATTGTATTCCTCTAAAGTAATGTGTTGAATTCCTAATTTCTTGCTGTCCCAAGTGCTGTGATGATTATCAGGTTTTATCACATAGGCAAATGTATTTATTGTTAGTTTTAAAGTTCACAGTAAGCATAAGTGCAGAGCTACTTTAATGGTTTAACATAACTGGCAAATATTCCTAGTGGCATAAAATCAAAGAGTAGAATTGTGTTTACCAGGGTGGGGAAAACAGAAGATGTTGGTCAAAGATTGAAACTTTTCAATAGAAGTAAGTTCTGGGAGCCCTGTAATCTAATGTACAAAATTGTGACTATAATTGTTAATAGATTTATCATATATTTAAAATTTTCTAGGAATAGATCTTAAATGTTCTCACTAACACCCCCTGAATATAATTATGTGAGATGATGGACATTTTAATTAACTTGATTGTGGTATGCTTATTACATATGTATTTCATAATATATATCAAATAATAATGTTGTATATCTTAAATATATGCAATTTTAATCTGTCAATTATACCTCAGTAAAGTAGGAAAATACTACATAAAATGTATTGCCACTAGGGGGCAGAAGAGGATTAAAGAACACTCCCAAATTGTTGCTTAATTTGAAAATTCCTCTTCTGTGCTAAGAAGGAAATGAGATGAGGGCTTTTTATCCTTTTTTTGTGAAAACAGAAAATAAAGTTACTAAAACATTCTACTTATTTTGATTACCATATGTTCTTAAAGATTTTTTTCTTATCTTTGGTATGTGTTTATGCATAATAATTGTTACTTTTATGGTGAAAAACAGATCCAGAGTGGAACTTCTTTTTGAATTTATAAAAGTAAATCCTGAGTTTTAAAACCTGGGAGATTATTAACATTGGACAGTCTAGAAAAAGATACAGTCACCACATTCTACTCATTCCTCCTAGCCTGTTTTGGTTAGGGAATAAGTTATGGCAAGTAAAGTTTGACCTAGAATTTGTGGAATTTTAATCTCCTCAGAGAATCAAAGAGTCCCTATTAATCCTCTAACATATATTTATTACTATCTTTTCCAGCCTACTGTTGCTTTGTGTTTGAAGTACTTTCTTTCCCTCTCAGTGACGCTTCTTTTATAATCACAGATGGAGAAGAACAAATATAATCTTCCAAATATAGAACTTGTTATGGAGGATTGGTTGCAAACTTCTCAAAACCTGTCTTTGCTGTTTAGCTCCAGACTCCCACAGGTTATTTTTCATTGTGAACTAGCTTTTCTGTGTAAAAATGCTTTATAAGGGTCCAGGATATCCCTCTCATTTAGGAAGACTGTCTACAAATTCTTTACTGGGGAAGTACGTTATTGGGTTTGATACTGTAATGAAGAGGCTGCCCCTCCATGGGACCCACCTGCTTTCTTCTCCCCCTCTCTCCATCCTTATGTGCAAAACAATTTTCCTGGTAGGAAAGATTCTAGCATAGGGTTGCATCTCCCTTAGGGGCAGTCATAATGGGAAGGTCATAATCTGGGGAATTTGTGGGTCCTCACACAGAAGAATGGAAAGCAGGAGGTGGGTGCCTTTTCTGGGGATGACTGTCTCAGGTCTGGACTTGGAATTTTTCAGACACACTTTAGAATGCTCCAAGATAGAAGGGGTCTAAGATGGCCTGCACCATAGCAAGGAGACCTGGAGGCAGGGGAGAGGCTGAAGAAGAGTGAATTATACCACGTTAACTGAAGCCTTTTATTTTCCTTCTGTTATCTCTTAGGTGTTAGTGATTTCTAAATGTTTTGACTTTGTCAGTTGTACTGAAGGGAATTTAAGGGTGAAGTAAAACTGTGAGAAGAGAATTTTGCCTTCCTATGAGGTCAGTGTGGAAGCGGCAGGTTTGGTATGTGAGACCTTGAAAGTAGGGATTGAATTCAGGGTCACAATACCCAACTTTCTCTCCCCATGATGGACTTTGTCCATTGCCATCTTCATGGGAATCCTCTGACACTCCCGAGAGGACATGTGGAGAGAGGGGATGGTGTAGCATTTTCCCTCACAAAATGCTAAAAAGAGCTACCTTCTTAGCTTCTTCCTTGACAATGTTCTTTCTCTTACTAGGTTTGAAAAGGTCAAGTAGGTGACTTATCTCTGTTTACTATGAGCTCAGAATTGACTCTCTCACCCAAATATTTTCAGGTGAAGAAACCAAAAATTGGTTTTGAGAGGTTAAGTAGTAACCTTGGGAACAAGTAAAATCACTTGTTCCCAAAGTCGTAGGGCTAAAGTCAGGAAAGAACTCAGGTTTCCTGAATTCAAGTGGTTTTAATATAGCTCCAAATAGGTATATTTCTACTTTCTTTGCTAGTATTCTTTTGCAATGAGAGTGAAGCTTCAGGATACCAGGAGTGGAGACCAGTTTCTGCTAGTTTCTATTATTTCTTTACTTTACACCTAAGACAGTGCTGAACAGTGTTAGGTATTAATTACATGATCTTCAGCCCTGTATTGAAAGTGAAATTCTTTCCAAAACTCTGGGACCCTGAGCTGTGTGACTCATTGGTTGACAGGGCAAACACAGCAAGGTTCTCTTGCATCCCACAGCCAAGTTCTGAGGGTGTAGCAAGATGAAAGTTTCAGAGGATTGAGTGTGTGTGCACGTGTGATTCCATTTTTTATCTCCTTGGGGAAGAAATGATGGGCCAGGACATCAAATCATTACTCCTTCCCTGAGTCCAATACATTGAAGCCAAAGTCCTGTCTATGTTAATTAGATATGGAAGAAGCAAGCCGCCTCAATTCTGAACAAGGGCGCAATGAGCAGGACTGTCCAGGTAGATAAATTTTTTCCTACTCAGTACAGTTTGTGTTCTGGAAACAGAACACCAAGATTTTGACAATAGTTGCTTGGTAATCATGCATTATTGATGCCGTGTGTTCCTGTGAAAAAGGAAAATCATGGTAGCTTTGTCAGTGCCCCCTCCCCTCATATCCCCTGTCGAGACCACTCTACAGTGCAGTTATCTGTGAGAGTAGATTGCTTGCTTTCTTATTATGTGCCTAGCATTGTTTTAAGTCCTTTATATATTTTATGCCATGTAATCCTTCCAAATGCCTTGTAAGACAGATGCAATATTACAAGACTGACAAAATAAGGTCAGTTGTCATATGATAGTAGATGGGGCTACTACTATCCCATGACAGTAGGTAGGAGATAGTACTGGTCTCACTCAGATTCTCGCAGTTTGTCTTGAGAGTGTGCATTCTCACTTCCCCACCTGCCACCTGGTAGCAGTCTCCCGACACCCACAGAACCCTCTGAATCTACATGAAATCTTACAGACATTATCCACAATTGCTTAAGATTCTGGCGTGATAACACACATGCCAGTCACGCAACCAGAGAGAAAACAGGAGTTTGATGATAAAATCATTTGTTCAAGGCCAATGTGATCTGGAATTTCATTCCACACTTGATGCATTAATTTTATTTTCAAATGATACAGTTATTATTGAGATGTTATTTAGTACTTAAATAAATGTAAAACAAGTGCTTTCCATCTATTGCCTTTTTATCCATACAGAGACCATACATGGGATATTCTTGCTGTTCTTAGTTTACAGATGATCTTCGGGTTATGAGATAATTTCTCAGTGTTGTGTAGCTTCTTAAAAGGCAGAAGCGAGATTTGAAGTTCACACTGCTATCTCAGTGCTATACTCTTAATCCTGAACTAGGTACCTTAGTTAGCGGCTGTGCAATTCTGCAAAAGGTAGCTTTTTTTAAAAACTGGGAGCAGTATGGCCTCGCCTCTGTCTTCCTGAATTTTGTTTGCTGATCTGTTCTGCTCTTGAACCATCTGTGTACCATTTCTTTTCTTTAGTATTCAACTTTTATCATCTGGCATTGATTTGCTTGAACTCTTTCCTCTATGTGCTTGTATTGTTTTAGTTTCTTTTTCTATGGAAACCACTTTTTGTAGTTAATTTAATAATACATTTTAGTTCTTTGAAGTCATTTCTTTTACTACAATAATAGAATTTATATAACATTATTATGGATATTTTCGGTAAAAATTATGTGTGTAAGCATACTTAAAATTCATAAATTTTGGTCCTACGATTGTCAAATACAGCTGATCCAAACTCACTTTCATTGTCACTTTTTCCACATGGCATGATGTGCTGGGTGTCAGAAAACGTCTGCCTTAAAGTATTTTTGTAACATCATAGATAAATATAGTATTATATCTAGGAAGTCATTCTGAAATGCAAGTAGGGTAATCCGGGGAGGATCACGCCTTAGCTGAAGAGTGCTGTATTAGTCAAACGAGCTGCTTCTATTTTCAGAGAGTGGGGTGGAACTCTAGTGAAAAGAATTGAGACAGGTAAATTCATACCAGACAGAGCCTTGTACTTAAGGCATGTGTGGGTGAGTCAGTGAGCTTGGGGAGTATAAGAACCTTGAAGAAAATGGTTGGCAGTGGTAGCAGGGGTGGAGAGAGAAAGGAAGGAATTTGAACAAGTGGAAAAAGCTGTGTTTATGGATATCCATTCAGTTGTCTTTCCTGGTTCCAGTGATTGTACCTTTTTGGTATTCATTGTCCATCCCTTCCCTCCCCCATCCCATTCAAATGGTTATAGTGGAGCAGCCAAGTTCACAAGTATGTCTTTGCCCTCACGTTGATTGGACAAATGTGAGCCAGTATGTTTCTTATCAAATCTCTAAGAGATTATAGGAAGTTGACTCTTCTCAACAGAGGATATATAAGTTAGAAATTCAGTGAGAGAGGAAAATAGGCAGATGCTAGAGAGTGGTAGGGATGAAAAAGAGAATTTGTTTTTTCTAGTCTTCCAGTCATCTCTTTTTCTAATCCATTCCACAGGACCATTTGTAACTTTACCCATGTCATGAACAGATTCCTCTACCTTTGTGCTTAATTTATTGAGCTTTTTTTTTTCTTTAAAGATTTATTTATGCATACAAGAACTAGGATATAGGTCAGAGGTGCGGGATGGGGATGAGAGAATTCACCAGAGCAAAGTGGGGAACAGAACAGGCAGATAGACCGCAATATACTGCTGAGGGGAGTAGTGGGCAAACAGGAGAGATCTGCTGCGCCATGTGAGTCCACTCCCTGGCCTGGGATCTTGCACTTGTGCCGCGGTGGCTGCAGACAGTTTCATAGTGCGTGCCTTAACCTCTAGTGTCACCAGGGAGGTCCCGATTTATCTACCTTCTTATCATTTGTCACTAGTCACATTTTTTGCTGTGGTTAAATATATATAACAGAAAATTTATCATTTTACCCATTTTAAAGTGTAGAGTTCAGTGGCATTAAGCACATTTACATTGTTGTGTAACCATCACCAACCACCATCCATCTCCAGACATTTTTTCATCTTCTAAGCTGGGACTTTATACCCATTACACAACGACTTCATTCTCAGCCGGCATGGAGCAGTACAGTTTCATAGGAGGGAGGCCATATTCCTTGGTGAAATTTGTGTTTTTGCTGGTTAGGTTTTCTTCCACTGTCTTCCCTTTCACTTACTCAGTGGTGAGTGATATGGAGCCAATTTCAAAATCATAGTCAAAATTGTAAACCTGGTATCCACAATTATCCCCTTTTTACCCATTTGAATGATCACGTCAGAAAATGTTGGCCACTCCAACAATTCAGTTCCAGTGTTTTTAGATGTCTTGTCAAGGGAACCCACCTTTCTAAGGATTTTTTTTTTTTTTGTAATAAAGCTTGGCCAGAGCTGATAGTTTCTGATGGGCAGGCACAGACCCCAGAGCTACAGAACTGATATCACCCAACTCTTGTGGGCTTTCACCTGCCTAAAATTTTTCTTGTGAGTATTCTTTGCCATTTCCCCTACCCCCCCACCGCCACTCTCTATTGATGTCTGTTGTTAAGTTTATGAAAGGATTCCTTTCTCTTTTTTCTTCACTGATCCTCAAATGAGTCAATTTCTTTCTGTACCATCTATTATAGGAGGTTGATGTGAAAGAAGGTTTAGGAAAATTTTCAACAAGTTTGAATTCCTTATGATATGGGGTTGTTAGATAAATTCTTTAAACTTTTATTTCCTACCAGCCACCCAAGACTGGCAACCACCACACCATGCAAATGTATTCTGGTCTACCTTAAGTTCTGAAAGCTTTCTAGAAACAGGTGTAAATGTGTGATTCCTGGTTCACCCTTTCCTACTTCTCCTTGACATAGCCTGTACACCCTCTTTGGTTGCCCTGTTGGCCCTGTATTTGACAGATTTGTTTGAGATCTTTAGCTAAATACTTCCTCTCTTGGGTGACTTCCCATACCTCTGTTTGACCTTCAATGAATTTGGCAGTCCATCCTCATGGATTATGTTTGGAATTATAAATGTCTCTGAATTTTATTAAAAGTAGAGTTTAACATTCTGGTTCTCATTCACCTAGTTGTTTTTGGGTGGTTTCCTGAAGGAGAAGAGACTAGCCTTATAGTTTCCAGCAATGAATCTAGGAGGTAAGAGCTTTAGTTAGTTAAAATAACAATCATAGAAAGTAACTTCCATGAACAAGAAATGTGGGGAGAATGGATAATATAAAAATACTAAATAATTTCTTTATGGTTAAATCTAAGTAAAGACACTTGCATGTCTGCATGAATGACAACACGTGGAATGCAGAACTGATGTGAATTAACTGCCATTTCCCTTCACGGTCAGCTTTAAGGTGCTCTTGCGATCTCTGCTTTGGGCTCTTGCGATCTCTGCTTTGGGCTTAAGTGCATTTTTCAGATTTTGTTATTGAACTTAGTATTTTCCTTTGGTGTTGCTGTCTTCAGATATCCTGGTTTAAATGCTTTCCTGTGTCTGTTGTGTGGACCTGCTTGCTCAGTTTACTCTATTGTCCTTTCCTATACCTACCACCAGGCAACAAATAGCTGCTTAACAGTCTGGCTAAATTTCTGGATTTTCAAGGTAAAATGAATGTAAAGGGTAACAGTTAGCCTTCACTGGCACTCTGGCTGCTTTAACTGGAAATATGTACAGGACATAAGAAACCTATGCTTGTACCTTACATTCAATATATGAGCAGAAGTTGGAATCAGGTATGAATAAAGGATATTAAATATTTTATGTGAGAACAGAAATGTTTAGACAACAATAGTGTTTCACTAGCCAAGGAGTGACAGCCTAAGAGAATTGCATGACAGAGAGACAGATAAGCGTTTGTTTCATTTAGAGTTGGCACCTGCAGAAATAGTATCTGGAGCAAAGTGCTCCATTAAATGCATCAATGCGTCATGTCAAAGTGGTGTGGTGGGAGGGGGTGACTGACTGAGTAGAGATTCAATGACTAGATTCTTTTAGTTGGCAAAAAATAGTTATTAAAATATTCCCCAAGAAAATGGGTAGACCTTCCCTTTTCCTTTTTCAATTCTCTCTTATATGCTGCTTCTTGTGATTCTTTGAATCTGCCTTAGATTTTCATTTAACCTTGTATAAAATTGTGAGATGTGGCTGATGATTGAAGAGGTTGGTAAACTCACACCTATAGAAAAAGCCTCATCTAAAGTCAGGTAGACTCCTTAATATTACAGCACAACAAAGGCTATTTAATCAAGGTAATAAGATTAGCTTTTGATAGTAAAAATAAAATACCTGTTAAAGTTTCCTTTTAGACTTGGATACAACTCCAAAGTAGTTATGTTAAAGCATGTTGCTTTTAGATATTGCTTCTAGAGTGAAATAAACTGTCTCTTAATCCTGTATATTAAGAAAATACTATTTTGGAGAAATGTATGCATATCCACGTTCATGGCAGCATTATCCATAAGTAGTTAAGAGTTGGAAACAACTTACCTGCCCAATGACAATGAAATGCTACTCAGTTATTAAAAAAAAAAATCTTAATTCTGTATATTAAGGAGAGGATAAAGGTATATAGGCTGTTTTCTAGGGAATCATAATCAAGTGTATATGCTTCAAATTCTACATGGTTATTGAATTTTTTTGTAAAGAGAAATTTCCATGATAAAAATTAATGTTAATTTCTACAAAGCATAGATACTGACCTTTAAGTATTCTCCAACTGAGGAAAATCAGTTATATAAGAATAATTAAGTGAGAAATCACATACATAGCCCTTAAATGAAATATGTTATCACATTCTCTTAAAGTTATCTAAAATTTCTTATGTTTTATCTCCTGAATTGATCTAATTCCTTGATTTTTTAAAGTGTACATATATATTCAAGTTCCAAGAAAGATTTTTTTGTCAAATTTATATTTGGCTTCTTTAATCCCCAGAGATTGTGAATGATCCCAGAGCAGGAAATACTGTGAGTTATTCCAAATAATCAGAACTTTGGAAATAAAATTAGTGTTCCATACAAGTAAAATAAATTTTTTGCCTGGAGCGTATAAATTCTAATTTTATTATCCTTATAATTTTTAAAAAAGTTTCTCTACTTTTTATGTGGAAAAAGTAAGGAATACAATGTCTAAACACGTTTCAATTATGAGAAACTCTGTGGTAAAGAAGCCAAAATTGAAGAATGTCTTCTGCTTTTATAGCAAGTACTTCCATCTTTATTATATAGGAAAGGTCATCTTTCAGTTCCATTTCCCAAATGAGATATACTTTTCTAAATGGTACATGCCACAACGATTTGATGATGAATATAGAGGTTAATTGAATTTTTCAAATATTCTCAGAGAGATAAGATCCAGAGTTCTAACCCGGTTCATTGTTTTCCATTCACATACACAGAATCTTAGAGTTGGCAGGGGTCTAATTTATATTTGAAATCTTCAAAGGTTACTTTTTCCAAGCATGATAGACTTCTTGCTTTGTGTTTAAATCTGGTCATTTTGGAGTCTGATTTAGAAGTTAGGAGATTGTAGTCATTGATTGCCAAACTTTAACATCAAAGATTAAGACTAGCTTAAAAATAAAAACTTAATTGTAATTGAGTGCTATCTTGGGCAACCATTCTTGTGTAAATCATCTGTCTTCCATAAGATGGATATGATAAATGTCTAGAAATGATCCCTATTAGCTTTCTTTTTTTTATTAGACTGAGTAGATGACGTAGTTCAACCCTGATATTCTCGTTTAGTGTTGGTAGTGTAATTATTACTGGAAATCTGGACTGTGACGTAAGAGGATGCAAATATAACAAGATGAATCTCTTTATTGTTCAGTGTTAATTAAAAATTGAGTAATAATTGGCACTTCACACTAATAGTAATTGAATATTATGTTTGTTTCTGGTGTACTATATATTGTACGTATTTGTACATATTTGGTGTACTATATATTGTAATATTTGTACATATTGTGAAATGATCACCACAATAGTGTCCATCATCACACATAAGGATAGTGTTATTTTTCTTAAGAAGAAAACTCGAGATATACTTAAAATATACAGTATAGCTTTAAGTATAGTCACCATGCTGTATTTTGCATCCCTAGCAGTTATTTATTTTATAATTGGAAGTTTAGTATGTCTGCTTTTATATAACACATTATTTCAATATGCAAGATAATACATTTAAGAAATATATTCTCTAAGTATAGATGTGTAGTATCATTAGTATAAAAACAAGATTATAAACTTCATAGACAATATATCAGATTATTTTAAATGCTTTAAAAATATTTCAAAACCAAAATATACACATATTACAATGATTATAAAACTATGAATACTACCTCCCTTAAAGTGCTATGTGGTAGGTAGTTAAACTGCATCTCTACAGTTATCTTTTTCCCTTTTTTTGATTTGCAAACCTACCTCCATAATTAAGAAGCAATTTTTCATTTCAGGCTGCAGAGTTACTTGCCTGGGGATTTGGGGTTGGAATATGGCACCAATGAGCAACTTCTTGGGTGATTTGAACCTAGTAAGTGCTTTTCAGGATAAACTTAGATAATAGTATAAATTTGTGTTGACACTCAAATACAAGACTAGGAATTTGAGCTAATTTTGGTAGGGATTGATGTTGACTTTTGAATAGGGGAAATATTGTATGGGCCTGGACTTTAGGAAGGTTGCTAAAGCTTTCAAGTTGTTTTTGTTTATATCAGTAGGAAAGTTTGAATAATTTGTATAGCATTAGCTTCTGTTCTGAAAAATTTCTCATAGCTTCATACAGGTATGTACTGGGGGGATTGTGCGGAGAGAAGTGGGTTAGAAGGAGAAAGACAAATACCTGACTGTTTCACTTATGTATGGAATATAGAGAAACTAAACAAAGGGTCAGATGAAGCCAAACAAACAGTAAACCTTAGAAACTGATCGTAAAACTGAACTACCAGAGAGGGAAAGGAAGGGGAAGAGCAAAGTGGGGAGGGAGTACAATGGACTATCATGAGCAGTGGGCGTCTTGGTGGGGGTGTGGTGTGGTAAGGACACCTCACACAGGTGATTCTATTGGATCATATTCAAAGTTGTAAACTAATAGTATCTCAAAGAATAACAATAGAAATCAAAAGTCAGTTTCTTTACAATTACTCAAAGTAGAATTTGCATATTGAAGTAAACAAAAAATAGTTTGAAGCTTTGTTAATATTCCTGAAGCCCAGACTTCATCATATGCCTCCCCTAAATAAGTTTAATGATCATATTATAGCATTAAAATCAACATAATGTTACCTAAATATACTCTTATTGAAGGTTTGCCTAGTGTGCCAACATTATCACTTAGACTGAGCCATATCTTCCTGATGTCCTTTAATTTGGGTTATCTTCTCAGTTATTTTTGTCTTTCTGACTGATTTGTTTCCCATTTTCAAATTTTTACTTTCTTTTTTGAGATAACATTGGTTTATAACACTGCACATGATTTAGGGTAAGTATGTCCTCAGAAGTATGTCATCACACAATACCCACCACCGAAGTATCCATAGCTTTACCCTAGGCCATTGTCCCTTAATCCTGTTGTTTTCACACCAACCTCCCTTCCCCTCTAGCAGCCTCAATTCTGCAGTCATATTTCTAGGGTTCATTTTGACATAGTTCTCGCAAAACTAATGTTTCACACAGGAGTGAAAACTTTTGGTATATGTGTTTCCCCTTTTGAGTTATTTCACTTAAAATAATCCCCTCCAGTTCTGCCCATGTCATCACAAATGACAAAAGTTTGCCTTTTTTCTTTACATAGCCGAGTAGTATTCCACTGAATGTGTGTATGTGTGTGTGTGTATTTATATACCACATCTTCTTAATTCACTGCTCTGTGGATGAATGACTGCTATTTTGAGAGAGGATAGGCTTGTTGTTTTGTAGGTTGTCCCTCAATTTGAATTTTTTCCTGGCTTTTCTGCATTTCTGTTTTGATTATGCACCTTTGTCAAGGGTATTGCTATATAAGCAGTGCTATATCCTCACTGCATTATACCAGAAAGTACTCTGTGTCAGTTTGATTACTAATTGAGGGTGGTATCTTCCTTTGCAATTAATAATTAGTGGGTGTGGAGATATTTTAAGATTGTACAAATAATCTGTTCCCCACAAACTTGTATTCAGTGTTTTAGCATCCAGTGATTAGTATAATGATTGGAAAAGAGTAGTGTCTAGCTCTATTATTCCCTCTGCATTTATTAATTGGCTTTCTACCTTCAAGAACATTTTTCTCTTAATTAGTTTTTGTTTGTTTTGGTACAAGTACAAACTCACAGATTACTTTTACTTAATGTTCTATAATCCATGACTTTCATGATTCATTTCATTATGCAAATTATTGCAAGTTTGGGCAGAGAGAACCCTGTTAGACTGGCTCCTGTGTTCTTTTGATATTTATTCATTGGATTTTGAGACCTATGTTACTTGCTGGCACAATAAAATATTCAAAGCTTAATTTATACTTTTCCAAGGATCAGTCTTTTAGTTGGAAATGTATTTAGAAAATAAGATTTGGATGTCAGGATGTATGCTGCTACTGGGGTATCTTTGCTTGTAGGTCTCTTCAGCAGACAGAAATAAAAACAGATTTTTAAAAAATTTAATTTAAATTGTGGTAAAGTATGTTAAAAATTTATCATATTAACCATGTTTAAGTATACACTTGTGTTGTGCTAAGTACATTCACATTGTTGGCAATCAATCTCTAGTACTCTTCCTCTTGCAAAACTAAAACTCTATTGCCCATTAAACAATTACTCTTCCTCGCCGCCCCCCCAGTCCCTGGCAACTGCTATTCTTTTTCGTCTCATTTTTGACTACTTCATTTAAGTGGAATCATAGAGCATTTGTCTTTTGTGATTGACATTTCATTTTATGAATTCAGGAGTAGTTCTGAAGCACTATGTGATGGATTTTGTTAAAATAAATGAAACTTGTAGATACATTTATTATAGTTGAAGATGTTGATCAGTATTTGGTGTTGAATTAGTTTTCAGTTTCATTAAATGATCAATAGTAGGCTTTGGTAATTTACAAATCTCATTTTTTGTGCACACACTTTTTTTTTTTTCTTCTGGAATCGTGTAACTACATAGAAAGAGAATATTATTTAAGATCTTTGTATCTTAAATGGGAAATGATAAGTGAATTTATAAGTAGAAAAGCTATCCTAGATGGATAGATGTTTTAAGTGACATTTTTCTAGTCACATAAAACCTAGCATCTTAAGATCATCTAATCACAAATTCCTTAATCCTCTCTTATGGAGATGGCCAAATCTGTATCCTCCTTCTTACCCAAGGTTTATCATTCTTTAGAAAACTGCTAGAAAATGATTTTCTTGTAGTTTTCATCTATGTAAGCAGGGGATGTGAGTGGGATTGTCAGAGGTCATGCTGAGGGGGTGGATGGCAGGAGTCTCATGTGAGAACTGTCAGTCTGGGGCAATCACAGATACCCCTTTCCTTTTGTCTATATCTCTATGTAGGTTTGGGGATCTGACACAGTTCTGTCCAAGGCAATGAGGGGAAAAGTCTGCTGAAGTACTTCTGGGAAAAGTTTAACCTATTAACAAAATGAGAACCAACTATTTCTTTTCTATGCTTGGCCATTTAATGAAAATATGATGTCTAGAAACATGGTTTCCATTTGCTTGTGAATGAAGTGAACTTGCTGAAAACAGCTAGGCAAAAAACAGGAGAAAGAACCTGATCCTTAATGATGACAGTGAGCTGCTAAATCAATCAGTCCTGGAACTCTTTTGTATTTTGACTTCTCACTATGTGAGATAATAAATTCCTTATTGATTGACTCAACTGAGTCCAAGTGTTTGGTGTCTTAAGTGAAAAATATATCTTATCCTTCTTTCTTCCTTCCAACCTCTGTATCTTGAAGATCACTTTATTAACACAAATTAATATTAAAATATTCATACCTGAAGCAAATACCACTATTCTTTGAAAGGTAGACCTGGGTGAGTCTACATGGTTCATTTGTCAGATTGAAGTTGGTCAAAATAATAAAGACTGTGTTTTATTTCCAACAAGTGATTTCAAAACCAGAACTAATTCGATGAGTAGTTAAACATTTTATTTAAAAAAAATTACTGGTATTTGAGTAATATTTATGACAGACATCATGTCATGTCACAATATTCTGTCATGGTGGCCTTTTCTTTTTATCTTTGCATTCTTTCTCGAATCATAACATAAATTTTGATATTTTTTCCATTTGGTATTTTCCAACTTGATCATCGCTTTTGCCTGAAAATAAATACATGCTTGGAAACTAAGGGTGATGTCTCATGAATGAATCTATTAGAGGTGATCTTGTTAAAATGAGCATTATTTATAAGTTTTAAATATTTTCAATGATCTGTGGAATTTTAGTGCTTGAGTGGATATCAAAGTTAATCTAACATGCATAAATCCTCTTTGAATCTTCACTTTGAAGGGGGAGAGTGAATGGTAGAACTCATTTTAAAGTTGGTATACGTTCTTTAAGAGATAGTATGTCATAGTGACATAAAGAACATAAATTATTGAGGTCAGAACACTTCATTTCTTCTGGTCATTCCCAGGTATGTGATATGAAACAAAAAATTCACCTTTGTTTCTTTATAAAATAATATTAGCTCTATTTGTCTTGGACGGTTGTTAGGAGAATTAAGTGCAGTGGTGCGTTGTCCAGAGAAAAGGAGTTCACAACATTGACCACAACAATATCCCGTTGGATGAATGTATCTTGAGTAAGAGTTATTGCAGATTGAAAAAACAAAACCAAACTCCACTGATTAGTTGGGCTGCCTCTTCCCTTTCATTCAGTTAACTCTTTAGCCATCATCAGTCTCTGCTCAGATTGTGTCGGAGCGGTCAGCCCCCATCTGTGGGTTTGAGGTCACTCACACAAATAAGTACAGTTGGTTCAGGGCTTCAGATTCTCTGATGTCAATTCTTTAACAAACTCCTTTTAAAAAAAAGTACAAAAAGCAAATAGGACCTCATAATTCCCTACCCATCCACTTTAACAAGTAAGCTAGGCAAACATTTTATTCTCAGGGCCCAATATGTAGTGTTGCCAAAGCTCATGGAAGAAACCCAGTAGTAACTGATGCAAGCAGTGTAGACAAAACAAAACAATACCAACCAAAGGAAGAGTAACAAAAGCATGGTTTTAGTTTCTTTAGAATATCAGTCAGTGCCAATTGTCTAGCTGGGGCAGCTTCTTGCCAGTTTTGTTTTGGGGGGAAATCCATTTTGTTTCTACTTTTCAAAAGTGGTACATGAGACACAGCTGTCTTCTTGCAAAGTTCAGCAATTTGTAGTGGAGACAGCACAACCATTCTCTCGTATGTAGTTACCTTGGTCCTATGCTCTAGTGACTATTTCTATTACCACACCTTTAAAACTGCTTACACCTATAAAATCTGCTTCGTGGGGTAGGCCTTTTTCTCATGTGATTAAATTCAGAACCTATTTTGATAGCCTTTGCTAGTGGGTGTCAGTAGACATGTTAACAAACTGCAAGGTTCAGGTCCTTTCTTGGAAGTGCAAAATGAAATTCTATACAGCTAGTCCTGGAATTAAAGAGTTAAATTTAGAACTTTGCGTGCTCAGTAGCATATGAAGAGCTCTCAGCTACATTGCAGATCTGGCTGAGAAACAGCAACCTAAAGGACTGGGGTGGGGTGGGGGAATCTATCTATAACTGAATCTTTACCCCATCCTGCTTATGTGGCTCTCCAGCTTCTCTTGGAATGCTTATAGCCCAACTCCCTTTTCCCACTACAAGTACACTCAGTAAGTTCAAGGTTAAGCTCTGCAGCTGTGTCTTGAAGCTTCCTGTGAGAGCTCAGACCAGCTCTGTATCTCACTCATCTTTTTTTTTTTTTACAACCTCATAAATCTGGCACAACTTTTCTATTCCAAGCAGTTCCCCTCCTCTCCCAATACAGTGGGCTTTTCTGAGGAGTCACCACTGCAAAACAGTGATGTAGCATTCTCATGAGAGTAGTGGTCTCACTCACCTTTGACTCAAGTTTGAAACTCTGTATCCTTGACCGGGCAGCTCACTGTCTTAGTCATGCCTCTCCTTGTAAGGCCCCACTTATTGAAGACCCTCACCTTTGCTGAGGTCCTGGTAGCTCACCAAAGGTTAAAGAGATTCAACCCTGCTTCAGATTGTGAGGGCAAGCTGTGTATGTGGGTTCTATTTAGGGTTTAACCTTAATATCTGTGGCCAGTCATGTAGGATTGGAAGAGTGGGACTAGACTGGAGATTGTCATGAGGCATCTGGACTTTATGAGCAACACTGTTTATTGTTATTTAATGAATTAGTTGTTAGATTTTTATATTGAGTTGGGAAGTGTCAAAATGAACTGAGTAATTTTTTTTTTTTAAATAAAGTGTGGTATGTGAGTTAATTTGGAATAGGTAAGACGGTTGATTTGGAGTGGTTGGGCATTTTTTGGAGGCAATTCCAGTAATCCTGGTCAGGGAGAAGCAGCAGGGACAAAGAGAGTCATTTCCAATAAACTGAATGAACAGGGGATAGAGTCAGTGGGATGCAAAGTCCTGCAAGCGCAGAACTGAGTGTAGACTTAGGAATGTGTCTCGTTCCCTTCTTTCTGCACTGTGACTCTTGAAGGGGAAGGGCACGTTGCCTGGAGGGTTAAAGGGGAAACATTGATTAAGTGACAGTGGAGTGGTTGTAACAGATGTCATGGAAGATTCTTAGCATGCTTTGAGTTATTCTGATGTATGGCATTGGAATGTACGTCTGTTTTCCCTGCTTGGACAGTTGAAAGATGCCCTCCTGGCCTGAGACGCGATCATCCTAAGGTAGTTCTAGACATCTGGTGCTAAGACAGTGTTCTTAACAAATGGCTAACATTTTAAGTAAAGGAAAATATTACATCAGGGGATTCTACTTATTTCTCAAAAAATGGATGTGTCATTTTTAAGAAGTCTTGTGGACTTCAGGGAGGTGGTAGTAATGATGAGCATTTTGCAATGTCTCTACATTTCTAGGCCCTGGTTTAAAGAGCATTCCCTGACAGGCTCATCGCCTTGCCTTCTGTAAGGGGAGAGAAATGACTTTTTATCCAGTGGATACTGAGCCTTCATGTTAATGATATCCACCTGTTTTCTACAAACACAGCTGTTTTCTTTCATTCCAGGAGAGCTGGGCATAAAGTGTCTCATCCACTGTCAGCACTTGGCTTCTAGGACATGACCAGAATCCTGACTGACATAAATTCCCAGCTGTCCCCTAATGAAACACAGCCTTATAATCCATAAGTGATGTAAGGTGTCCTGGCCCAAACTGGGCCCTGTGCAATTTGCCCCAGAAAAAAATGAGGCTAGGATGTTTATGTCTCAAGGGAATTTCCCATTTCTGTCCCCAGGGCCATTTGAAACCCATCACTGAGATATTTTAGTTAAAAAAAAAAAAAAGATTTACTAAACTCCAAGTTAGAAGGGAAACATCTGGAAGAAAACAAGGGTTGATTTTTGTGTTATTTAAAGCAAAATATGCCCAATGTAGGCCTTAGGAAAAATTGAGCATGTTTATGGATAGGCATTGGATCTAAAACTGAATAACATATAAAAATGGAGAAGATAAGCCATGAGTCCAGTAATTCCTGCCAATAATCCCATCCAATAATCCCTGCCAAGAGGAAATTTGTATTTGTTTATTATATATGTTTTTTAATTGATATAACATCAATTTACATTTTATGTAATTTAGGGGTACAGGTTCACACCCTTCAGGTGTATGTTACCACACACATTACCAGGGTACCCACAACCCTCCACCAAAATCCTTTGAGCCCCTTGCCCCACTAAGAGGAAATTTACAATGTAGCTGGGGCCTCCCTACTGTTGACCACTGACTGGACATTCAGGACACAATCCTCTGGACAAGCCACTGACCCCCATCCCTACCACACAGGTTTCAGTGGAGACCTTCATGTACATCCAAATCACAAACCGGCTCTTCAGACATTTGTAATTTGTTTTTTTAAATTGTAGGTTCCAGGAAATTTTACAAAAGAAAATTTAAATAAAGGAAGGGGAAAGTAAAATCATGTACTTAGTAAAAACTTCTCAACTCCAAAGGGCAAGTAATTAAAGGATTTTTTGGGAGGGTTTGGAACACAAGTCTCTGGGTGAACTGGGGAGTGAGGACAGGTGAGGGTTCCATTCTGTAGCCTTGGGTCCTTTGTGGTGGATGGTGAGTACATTACAGGCCTGTTTCTTTACCATTATTCTTTTTAACCCAGCAAGTATGTGTTTGTCTCCCAAGGTCAAACTTTATATAGTACAGTATAGTCTTAATTCCTATGAAAGACAAAATTGATTTGTTATAATTTTTAAGTTGTCTCTCTGTGCGGGATGATGTTCTTTTTAGTACTATTTCCAAATCACACAGGGGTTGTAGGAATAGGAAAGGATTTATATTCTCTTATGTCTTTCTTTGCATATAACAAAGACAATCTAAGAGATGAGAGTTCTAGCATGATTTTTTTCTTATGCACAGAGTTTGTTGTATTGTTTTCACCTTGAGGAAGACAGGAGGGCTATTATCAATAATTCAGTCACACAATTTTTTTGTCTTGCTGATTAGCCTACATATCTTAATTATTCAATGAATACTTTTTTGATTACTAATGAAAGTCACCACTTTTTTACACATTTGTCTGCTCCTTTATATAGCTTTAGAAAATTGCTTGATCAAGTACCATCTCATTTTTCTGCATGTCATATTTCTTTACTGATTTGCGAGTCTAAGCAATAAAATAGTGCATGCCATCATACAAAAATAATGTGCTTTTTTCCTCCCTAATTTATAGTAACTGTTGTGTTCTGAGAAAGGTCAGATAAAACTCTCCTAATTCTTGTGGTGCACTCATAATAAGAAGGAACAGGATGAAGGATCTGTATTGAGTAAGTGTACTGCATTGTTTCACAATTTGAAAAGATCTTTTATACACATAATCGAATTTGGAACCAAGTGACGTTTTCTGATTTCTTAGACCAAATGGGACTATGTCTCTTCATATATCTCACAAGGATTTGATCTGTACTGGCTCATTTTTGTTTATATTTCATGGGCCTTTAGCCTGCTTGGCACAGGGCCTTGTATGACGACTGTTAAAACTCTTCTGTTGGTTGGCGCTAAGTGATCAAGAGAAAGGAACCTGTTCCTTGGTTCTCCCATTGAATTTGACTGGGATTCCATGGATCTCATGTAGCGGTATCATTGCTTTTAGAAAAATTATTTTTATAGTGGTAAAAAACACATGACAACTTTACGATCTTAACTATTTTAATGTACAATTCAGTGGTATCAGTGCAACCAGAACTCTTTATCTTGCAAAACTGAAACTATCCAATAACTATAGCTTCCTATTTTTTTTCCTTTACCCATTTCCTGGCAACTATCATTCTACTTTCTCTCTTTATAAATTTATCCAGAGACCTCATATAAGTGGAATAATAAATATTTGTTTTTTATGACTGGTTTATTTTACTTAGGCCTTTGGCATTTGGGGTAAGACAATTTTTGATTGTGTACAACTGTCTTTTGTGTGGTATTTGGCTTCTTGGGTGACCTTGGGACATTAGATATCAATGGAAACACCATTGCATTGTGACAACCCAAACTGGAGGATGATATTGCTGCTTTGGTTGGGTCTCCAAATAAAACCTCCAAACCATCTGAAGTTGATTCTCTCAAATCAAATATGTATTTGAAATGTAAATAACTCTTTATCCCAATCTGTATAAACAAGGCCCAGATGCCACTCTTAAACCTGAGAAAGTCAAGCCAAGTTTCATCAAAGGCTCTTTCAAAGTTCAGTTCATTACCAGGCACTTGTAAACAAGTTTAAATGCTCTGTTTGGAGTACGTGGTTTGCATTTGGACTATGAGGGTCCAGAGCTCTTGAATTCCTCAGGGGGAATAGACTACACAGTCAGCTTTTCTTCCTCAACTCCCTCCCTAAGCAACTGCTTTTGAGAGTTCTACTTAATGCTCTCTGAATAAACAGTTTACCACCATGTTTATTACTTATTGCATTTTAAAATATATTTATTTTAGTATAAGTACCTCAAATAGCTTAGAAATGCTTCAAGTAGCCAGCTTGTCTTAAATGCCAAAGTGGAAGTTGGACTTGAGGTGAACAGTGTTCCTGGTAGAGACGGGCACCTTGGATGACTCTGGATTTTCATAAGGCACAAGGAAAATGTAATTTTAGGGACCTTATCACTATTGCCACACAAATTCATTCACTAAACCTTGTTTTTAGAAGGGTGTTTTATATTATAAAGTAGTAAGTGCATAATAAGTGAATATTCTTAAAATATAGAAATTATGAAGAGAAAGAATAAGAAGAAAGAGAAAATCAGATCATGTTATTTTGGCATCCACAAGCAGTTATTATTTACCACTTAGTTTGTTGACTTCTGGTACATTAAATGAATTAAAAAAAACATAATTACCACCTATTTTCTACCTTGCTTCTCTAAGGGAACATTCTTATATTCACTCAGTTGTGTTCAATTGATTGATCCTATAAATAAGGAGCTAAAATTGAATTCAGAGATCTTTCTGTCCATCTCCCTTTTTGGAGGCAATTAAATGTCTTGCCTGTGTTCTTTTTAGCTATGTTTAATAATTTTGATGATAATTTTTTAATTGAACTACTGATATTTTATATCCTTGTTTTTTTTTTTTTTTCACAATATAGAATTTTCCCTAATAGCTGTGGTCACCATAGTTTTCCTACCACCACATCACCCATAATCCTCCACCATAGTTGTACTTACTAACCTTCCTCATTCCTCCCTCCCCCTTTCTTTCTCCTTCACCTTCCCTTTTGGATGCTTCAGGTCTATGGTCAGCTTTCAAGAGATGGGTTTTAAAGCTTTGTTTGATCTTTTGTTTGGCTTCTCTATATTCCACATATAAGTGGTTCAGCCTCTATAGAAGGGAGTGTGGGGGGTTCCTCAAAAGACTAAAATTGGATCTGTGATATGACCCAGAAATTCTGTTCATAGGTATCTAGCCAAAGAGAATGACAGGTACTACACCTGAGGGGAGAAATCAAATACTATAGAAAAATGAACAGTGATGTAAAAAAATAAAAATCACCCAAACAAAAACAAAACACACAAAAACAATAATTAGAAAAGAATCATGTACTCCTATATTTATAACAGCACTATTTTGGTGATAAAGTAAGCTTGGAAAATTATAAAAACTGCCTCTTCTGACTGTGCTGTGAACTGGGTGTGATGTCTACCAGTCTTTATGACTCCACTGCTGTCTCTGAGGCTTCATCCTATTTCTTTTTTGTTAGGTCTTATAATGCATTTCTTCCAATCCATGCTTAACAATTACCTTTTAAAGTTATCTGCTGTAAGACAAAAAATAAACAAAGAAACCAGAGCCCTAAATAAAGACCTAGAACTCATGAGCTTAACAGACACATATAGGACACTACACTCCAAAAAATCAGAATATACTTTTTGCTCAAGTGCACATGTATCCTTCTCCAGAATTGATCACATACTGGGCCACAAGACCAATATCAACAAATATAGTGGGATCAAAATCAGTCCAACTATATTCTCTGACCATAAAGGCATCAAACTAGAAATTAATCATGAAAAGAAGACAAGAAACCTACCCGTGTCATGGAGATTGAAACCCATACTACTAGATGACCAATGGATTGTGGAGGAGATCGCAGAGGAAATGAAAAAATACTTCGAATTGAATGATAATGAAGACACCTCATTCCAGAATGTGTGGGATTCAGCAAAAGCAGTAATAAGAGGGAAGTTTATAGCAATCCAGGCTCACATCAACAAACAAGGAAAAACCCAAAGAAACAATCTAATTGTCCAACTTAACGAACTAGAAAAAGAACCACAGAAGAATCCAAAAACCACTAGACGAAAAGAAATAATAAAAATCAAAGCAGAAGTAAATGAAATGAAATAAAAAATCCATAAAATTAATGAAACCAAAAGTTGGTTTTTTGAAAAAAATAAACAAAATAGATAAACCTCTAGCCAGACTAACAAAGGAAAAATGGGGAAAAACACAAATAAGTAAGATCATAAATGAAAGACGGGAAATCACAACAGACCCAGAAGGGATTAAAATAATAATCAGGTAATACTATGAATAGCTATATGCTAACAAGTTCAACAATTTAGAAGAGATGGAAAAGTTTCTGGAAAAATATAACCATCCAAAACTAAACAAAGAAGAAATAGAACTCCTAAACAGGCCAATTATGAGCAGTGAGATTGAAGCAGTAATCAAAGTACTCCCCAAAAACAAAAGCCCAGGACCAGGCGGCTTCACAAATGAACTCTACTGAACATTCAAAAACGAACTAGTGCCTATCCTACACAAACTCTTCCAAAAGATTGAGGAAGAAGGAATACTACCAAATACATTCTATGAAGCCAACATTACACTAATACCAAAACCAAATAAAGACAACACATAGAAAAATATAGGCCAGTCTCTCTAATGAACACCAATGCAAAAATCCTCAATAAAATCCTAGCCAACAGAATCCAACAATGCATCTAAGGGATAATACATCATGACCAAGTGGGATTTATTCCAGAGGCACAGGATAGTTCAATATCCGAAAATCAATGTAATCCAATACATCAACAAAAGGAAGGATAAAAACCACATGATCATATCTATTGATGCAGAGATGGCACTTGATAAAGTTCAACATCCATTCATGATGAAGTCTCGTGAAACCCTTGGGATAGAAGGACCTTATCTTAACACAATAAAAGCTATATATGACAAACCCACAGCCAATATTATTCTCAATGGTGAAAAACTGAAAGCATTCCCCTTAAGATCAGGAAAAAGACAAGGATGCCCACTCTCTCCCCTACTATTCAATATAATACTGGAAGTCCTAATCAGAGCAATAAGACAGGAAAAAGACATACAAGGCATCCAAATAGGAAAAGAAGAAGTAAAGCTATCACTATTTGCAGATGACATGTTAATATACCTGGAAAACCCTAAAAGTGCTACAGAAAATCTAATTAAAACAATCAACCAGTTTAGTAAAGTAGCAGGTTACATGATCAACACACAAAAGTCAGTATCCTTCCTATATACAAACAACCAATCTGAAGAAGAAGAAATCAAGAAAAATAATTCTTTCATGATTGAGGCCAAAATAATCAAATACCTGGGAATAACCCTAACAAAAGAAACAAAAGACCTATACAGAGAAAATTATAAAACACCGTTAAAAGAAATAGAAGAGGACACAAAGAAATGGAAAGATATCCCCTGTTCATGGGTAGGAAGAATCAACATTATCAAAATGGCCATCCTACCAAAAGCAATTTACAGATTCAACACAATACCAATAAAAATCTTAATGAAATTCTTTAAGGAAATAGATCAAATGTTTTTGAAATTCATATGGAGACACAAAAAACCCCAATTAGCCAAAGCTCTACTTAAGAAAAAGGAGAATGGAGGTATCACACTCCCAGACTTCAAACTCTACTACAAAGCAACAGTTATTAAAACAGCATGGTACTGGAACAAGGACAGATACACAGATCAATGGAACCGTATAGAAAGCACAGAAGTAAAACCACACAACTATGGACAACTGATCTTTGAAAAAGGAGCAAAGAATTTGCAATGGAACAAAGACAGCTTATTCAATAAATGGTGCTGGCAAAATTGGTCCATCATATGCAAATAATGAAACTGGACCACTACCTCACACCATGTACAAAAATCAACTCAAAATGGATAAAAGACCTAAAGGTAAGACCCAAACTCTAACATTTATAGAAGAAAACAGGTAAAACACTACAAGACATACATCTCAATGATGACTTTGAAGATGTATCCTCCAAAGCAATAAAAATGAGAGAGAAGATAAACAGGTGGGACTATATCAAGATAAAAAGCTTTTGTACAGTAAAGGAACTGACTAGGAAAAAATCTTTGTGTTCCACATAACGGACAAGGATCTGATCACAAAGATTTATAATGAACTCATAAGACTCAAGAAAAACAAAAAAAACAATCAAAAAATGGGCAGAAGAACTTAAAAGACACTTCACCAAAGAGGACATACAAACGGTCAACAGGCATATGAAAAAATGCTCAACATCTCTCATAATCAGGGAAATGCAAATTAAAACCACAATAAGGTACCACCTTACACCGGTAAGAATGGCACACATCAAAAAAACCAACAATAAATGTTGGTGAGGATGTGGAGAAAAAGGAACTCTACTACACTGCTGGTGGGAATGCAAGTTAATCCAACCATTATGGAAGGCCGTATGGAGGTTCCTCGGCCCTCTAGAGATGGAACTACCATATGAACCAGCAATCCCACTCCTAGGGATCTACCCAAAGGACACAAAAACACAGATCCAAAAGAGTACCTGGACCCCCATGTTTATTGCAGCACTATTTATAATTGGTAAGACCTGGAAACAACCCAAATGTCCAAAAGTAGATGACTGGATCAAGAAGATGTGGTACATATACACAATGGAATACTATTCAGCAATCAGAAATGAGAAACTAGGGGCATTTATAGAAACATGGATGGAGCTGGAAGGAATTATACTCAGTGAAACAAGTCAGAAAGCAAGAGAAAAATATCGGATCCTAGCTTTTAGGAGGAATGTGAAAGAACAACAACCACAACAAAAAATAAAAAAGAAGAAAACAAGAAAAATCAAGAGAAAGCTCAAGAAAATGGGCAATCACAACCAAAACAAATAAACAAAACTCAACAAGATCAAAAGGTCAAAGATAAACCGAAGGGATCACGACGGTGGGTATAGGGAGGGGAGGGCAAAGATGGGGATGAGGGCAGAAGGAGCACAAGGGACTGAGGTGATGGCACATGGGTGAAATGGTGGTGGGAACTCCCTGGGGACTACAAATGATATAAAATACAATTAAATCTAACAAAAAAAATTATCTGCTGTTATGCCAATTTTGCATATATTACAAGAAGAAAGATATATTTAAAAGCTATATTGAAGTCACGTTTCAACCTGATAGAAAGAACAAGTTCAGAACAGGAAGGCCTTAGTCTTCCTTTATCCCAGGCAGTCATAGGACTTCTCTAAGCCCCAATGCCCCTCTCTTATGATGTCCCTTAATAATGACTACTAAGAGTTTCTGTAAGGAAACAAGGATTCCTGGTGTAATTTTAAGAGAGTACTTTGTAAACAAACGTGGTGTAAATATATTATACCCTAGTGTTATCCTTTTTCCTTCATTATTTAAGATCAAATATAGCTCTTATGCAAAACTGATTAAATTATGGAATAAGCTGTTATAATGGAAAGTTAGAACCTTACTCAGTATTATTTAGTTAATAAGAAATAATAATGTTGAAAACTCTGGGAGAGGCTTAAAGTCATACAAATATATTGATTGTAAGGCTTACCTTTGAGGAAGGGGTGAAAAACTAAAAAAAAAAAAAAATTGTCAAACTAATCTGTAATCTGTCTAGGTTAAAACAATCACCTTGATACTTCCTTTTTAGGAACTCTACTTACTGTGATTTTTTTGCTCCTCTCTATGGTTAATGCAAATTTTCTGAGGATTCAGTGATGCTTACCTGTGCACTGATTTTTCTTAATCAAACAGACATTTCTGGAGAGCCTGACCTATTACATATTTTCACATCCTCTATGTAGCATACAACATAGATCAGGTACATGCAGGGCCCTGGATAATTTGGCTCATACTCCTCTGCAGTGGGGTTTCTGTAGAATAATTTGAAAGGCACTGCATCAGTGCCACTTTGCCTGAAGGTCTCGCTGGGTGGTAGCAAGAGGAATAAGATGAGTGATTTGGGGATCCAAGCTGATAAGAGTCAGTAAACGGTAGAAAGGGAACAAAAGGGTGGGTAGAAGGGCTTCTGAATCCCAGAACGAGTTTCACCTACGTTCAGTTTTGTCCGGAGGCAGGCCTGCAGGTAGAAAGTTTGATTCATATTAAGTTATTTGAAGAAGCGCTAATTGGGAAGGGCATGTATGGCATCCTACATGTCAAGCCCTGTCCTGCCTCCTCCGCTAGAGAGGTTGTCCTGCTTGAATCTTGTCATTCAGGTCTGAGCTCAAATATAATTTCTCCAAAAGGCTTTCCCTGTCTCCTTAGTCTATGGTTACCTGTCTTGCATATCCCTGAAACAATCACTTTTTGTAAGCATTGCTAATTTACTCCTGTGCGGTCCTTGTCATTAGTTGAAATAATAATAATTCCTTTATACATTTACCTAATATCTCAGTGAGCTACCCTTTTGTTTGTTATCAAGTTGCCAACTCTTAGAACAGTGCCTGATACTGAAAACGTGGTGGCTGGAAAATTAACTAATTCATGGAAACGTGATATACAGCATGGGGACTGTAGTTAGCAAGGCTGTAGTACACATATGCACACATGTGCTGCACATATGAGGGGAAAATTAATTAGTAAAAATGTTAACATTTGATCAATCTGTAGGAAGGGTATATGGGAATTTCAGGTCCTATTTTTGTAACTTTTTTGTAACTCTGAAATTGTGTCAAAATAAACAGTATAAAACTTTTCATTACAAGGAAAAAATTATAGCTATGTATGGTGATAGATGTTAACTAGCCTTACTGTGAACATTTCACAATATATACAAATATTATATCAATATGTTTTATACCTGAAAATGATAATAATGTTACCTGTCAATTATATCTAAGTTAAAAAAATGGCGTTTGGATAAATAGACAAATGAATTATGTGCACTCACGTTAAGCTATAAGGAGACATTCAAATATTTTGTTGACTTGAAATGTTTTATTGAATATTTACAAATGTTTAATATTTAATATTTTTATTATCAAATATGTCCTAAAAATTGGACCAGTTGAAACTGCTTATGTATAATTTTTTGTAGGGTAATGAAATTTGACCTCTTTTTATGTTTGTATTTATGATATTCCTTCTGAATGAATATACATTCTCATTGTTAGTAATGAGAACTGAAAAAAAAAGAAGGCAATACAATGTTAGGGGATGACCAGTGGACCAGTTGGAAGGCTTTCTTTAGCTCAGTTTTGTCAACTGTCAGGTGGCATAGTTGATGTAGTCATGGTCGTCCTGGACTCCTGTGATTCTGTAAGCACTTTGTAAGAGGAAATAAGGAGGAGCAAAGAGCCTTTAATGTATGCATATAAGTAGACATGTTAAAAGATTCCTTTAGAAGAAAATAGGACAATCTTTTAAATTTCTTTGAAGCCTGTTGATGAACTGTTTATGACTCAGTCTTACAGAAAGAGCTTAGAGGGAAAATGAGATAGGAAGCAATTTCCAGCAACTTTCATTGTTGAACTAACACTTGTTTAATCAGTACAAGAACTTTCCTTTAGTTTAGATCCTAGTTAGTCCAAGCATATGGGAAATTCATAGCCAAATTTGAAGATTTCTTTTTAGTTATTTGTTTTAATCAGAACTTGTGTTTCCACATCAAAGAATAAGTTGCTGCTTCTCTTCTTTCTATCATCAGCTAATTGCTTTATTGCTTTTAGTTTTATCTGATTATTATATTGACACTGATATTAGGTTTGGTAAGTGAACAGAAGAATTTAAAGGAGGAGATAATAGAAGGCCAATAATTTCATTTGTAGATTCAGATAATTTAGACTCCTCCTTTCCTTTTATAAACCACAATAATAAGTGAAATAATGGAAATGTTTAAAGAATAGAGTAGTTGAAAAACATTTGCAGTGAATGCCTGAGTATTATGATAGCAGTGTGACAAATGAAGATGTGATATGATGTTAGATTTAGGTGGAAGGTCTCTGTACAGGTGTAACTCACTTTTATTAGATGCTAAATCCTTCCTATTTTCTCTGTAATACATTACATTTACCATTTAAAAAGTGAGTTTTCATTTACTTCTAAATGTTAATATGCAGAAGGTAATTTTTCTTTATTTATTTTTTTTAAAGATCTATTTATGTATGCATACAAGCACTGGGGTACAGGCCAGAGGTGTGGGGGGGGGGTGGTGAGAGGATTCACCACAGAGAGTGGGGAGCAGAACAGGCAGATCAACAGAAGTACACTGCTGAGGGGAGCAGCGGGCACAGCAGGAGAG